>APFE030753097.1:0-37932 GCA_000404065.3 Pinus taeda
GTATGCTACTGCACTGTCGACCGCTGCTATTGTTGTTATAACAGCGGTGGCACATTGTTCCCTGACTTCCATAGGAGTTTAAGGCTGAGCCCTCAACTATAATTCTGCGATTTGCAGGTTCAGCTCCAGCTGAATCCCGACCATATCTGTTCAAGCGTTGCGCACCCCTATGGCCAACTTGCGGACACACGCCTCAACCGATTCTTCTACTTGAATGTCCAACTCCAGGACCATTCAGGAGGCTTCCTCCACTACCTGCATGATTTTCTTATCCTGTTCCACTTCCTCGTTGTGATGCAGACCCAACTGCTTGATATTGATGTGCTGCTCACTCATCACCTACAGAGTGCGACTCTCCCAGGCCCTAAGTTTTGCGGTGACTCCATCTTGCAAGAGGTGGAGTATCTCCCGAGGGAGGGCGGCCATATTTAACCCCACCCCTTTCAGGCTATTGATCGGGGGCCTGTCGGCTTCATTTTCTGTAGTAAGTGCCCCATCTAGTAGTAGTATTGCATTGGTCACCCTTGTGTGCAACATCTCCGTGGCAGCTGAAGTGCCGATCGTGAGGCTGGTGGACACTATGCCAACCTATGGAGTGTGAACCTGCAACTCTTGCAGCTCCGTCTAGAGATCCCCTAATACCAATTGTTGCTTCTCTTCGAACTATTGGAGGGCCCCCGTGGTGACATCCCTCACCATTTCTCAAATATTGTGCAAACCCCCCTCAGTGAGGGTAATTAGGTCCAAGGGTGTCTTTGAAGCCTTGGTTTTCTTTCGTGACACTACCTTCTCTTGCACTCACTAATTCTTGAGTTGGGTGGATGTCGTCTATGGGTTCACGCCACCTTGTTCTGTCGGCTCCTCTATTTCTGCGTCAACCCCAGGCGAAGGTGACTTCCATCCTTCGTGCTCTTCTCCTCCTTTCTCCTGTTGTGCTGCCAATGTCGCGGTGTTGTGCATTTCATGGGTCTTAGCCTTCACTTCTGCTTTTCTGCACTTCTCAGCTAGTTGTGCCATTCTAAGCTTTGTTTCTTCCTTCTAACACTACGTGATGGATTTGTCCATTTCCACCCCAGAGGCTGTTGCAGCGCGCCACTCCGATGGCCAAGACTCGAGGATTGCAAAGATAACATCATCTATTTCCAGATAACGTAAGCTATGCCATGTCTTCATGGGGTCCTTCTGTGCCCTGGTAAATACATGGTGAAAATCTTCTTTGAACTCTGCAAAGCTCTACAAACTAGCGTATAATGTGGATGAAAACCGAAGCTTGTGATTGATCACCCTCTAGATACTCATCTCCATCAAGATCCAAAAGATATTTCTTTATTTTACGTGATGCACGTCCTTGGTCGCCCACAACGAAGCATACTTTGCTGCCTCTGGAAGGTCCGGCATAACCAAAGGGAATTGGTTGTCTTCTAGCAACTCCCATGCCATTAGTATGATCGACGACAAGAGCCACGCGTAGTGGAACGTCTTTCCCGACTCCTGTGCCTCGCGACAATTCCCAAGGAACTCACCGTATAGATAATTTGCCTAGTTGAACTAGACTCCTTCAGTGCATTCGGTTGCTAGTGTAATCACAGGCATGGGCACCTCATCCGCACGACACTTACGCATCACCTTCCGTACTAATATTTGCATTACTACCTTGACTGCAGTGTTTTTAATGCTGGAGATGGCATATCCTCGCTTCTTCTTCTCCAACTTGAATTTCTTCTTCACAGCTTTCAGAGGGCCAACTCACCACCTTTTCCTTCTAATATATTGGCTAGATCTTCCCCTGAGTAAGGCAGCCATGTGATCTGATGGATTAAGTGGTCTGTGATGGGAATGGGATCCTCCAGCCACAAACACCCATCATGCACCAAGAGTAGTAGCTGCCTGATGACGAAGACGGTCATTAGGGCGTGGTGGTAATGTGGTACCCAGAGCAGGTTGAGCAACCCGACCTTCTCTACACCCTTAAGCCATGTCCGTGGCTCTAATTCGATCATTCTAGTAGTTGTGTAAATCTGTCGGCACATTAGCTACTCATTCGCTAAATGTGGGAATTTGTCATGATCTGTGAAGTCCCAATCTTTGAACTTTAGTATAAGAACCTACGCTAAGTGCGGCCCCTTAAAAACAATGTCATCCGGGAGCAATGGAGTTTGCAGGGAGCTCTTGCTCTTTTCTATGTCCTTTGGCACCTTGGCTTTGCCCTTGCGGGAAGGAACATATTCTGGTAACCTGGTAATAGGGTCCACAGCCTGGGTTTCAGCTTCCATTTCTAAATCCTCCTTGCCTACCAGGATTTCTTCAAATTCTTCCTCGTCGGCCTCCAGATTAATGGCCTTCCCCAAAGTGAGCTTGGTCCTCTGTGGGTTTCTTGGTGAGATGCGCACTGGTAGGATAATCTTCTTATCCTTCTTTGGTCTTGGTGTCCTGGGTGATTTAGGGACTTCGACTACCACTTCGGCATTCTCTGGGGCAACTTCTACTACATCATTTCCTATGTGACTTCCTCAGGTGTCGACATTATTCTATTCAAGAGATCCTGCATCTCCTTCAGTAATCTCTCAAACACTGAAACTGATCTCAAAGCCTCAAAATTCGTACGGTCCATACACACCTGATAGCGTAACAACTGAATTCTCAAATTGCCAAGTGTTTTTCACTGGACAACCACCTCTGATTTATAGGGCCTTTTAAATTCAAATCCGACCATTCCCCCCACAATCGACCCATTAATGCTAGATTGGTGATAGATTCTCAAGAATCCAATCCATAAATTTCGCCTTAAATGCCTATCACCCGTTCCATTTGGCCATAATCTGACCATCAAATCGTGAATAGTGACTTTAACGTTCACTTTCTGGCAGACTTGCGTGATATTTCCATGAGTATCACAGCTACTTTCATGTTGTCGCGGACCCTATGACACTTCCCTGCTTCGCGTAGTCCTAAAATCACACAGCTCCCCAACCCAGGCAGTGTAGTTTATAGTCTCGTGCCTCCTTTCAACTTCCTGGAGTGCTAAGACTATGCTACTTTCATTTAGTCACATGGCTGGACTACTGGTGTATGGCTTCAAGTGATTGCCATTCACCTTTCCTGGGAAGGGTTCTCCATTTAACTTGACCAATTGTACTGCTCCTCCGTCAGTAATCTCCTTAAAAACATAAGGCCCTAACCAGTGCATCCTGAATTTTCTGGGGAATTTATCAAACTTACTATCACACAACAAAACCATATTGTTTACCTTAAATGTGCACAACTTGATGTGCCGATCATGCCATGCATTTTCACGCTGTTGTTGGACCTGTTGGTGAAACCCAGCCAAAAATATTTCTTCTTCGAGTCCATCTAACTGCGCGAGCCTCTCTTCCAGGGCTCTACGACCCATCATACCTATGATGCTTCTATGCATAGACTAGGCACAATGTATTCCACAGGCATTACGGATTCCACACCATAGACAAGCCTAAAAGGGGCTTGTCTCGTCAGCTTTTTGCATGTTATTCGATAATCCCACAATACTGCAGGCATGCGTAGGTCCCAATCACTTTGTTGAGCATTGAAAACCTTGGTCAGCACATTTTCAAGCACTTTGTTGAATGCCTCCACTGTCCCGTTAGCCCGTGGGTGGTAAGGTGTGCTCTTCTGGTGATATACCTGAAATTCCTCCGTTAGTGTGTTGATCATCTCATTCAGGAAGTGCGTACCATGATCACTCGTCAAGATCCTTAGACATCCAAGTTGCGTTAGTACATGCTCAAATAGGAACTTTGCAGTTGTAGCGCTCGTGCAATCCTTCACCAGCTATGCTTTTGCCCAACTAGTCAAATACTCCATTGTAGTGATAATGTACCTCACCCCTATCTTCCCTTGTGGTTGAATGGGTCATACAAAATCTATTGCCCACTTCTCGAAAGGGTGCCACATCATTTTTGGATTCAAAGGCATTTTATCCCTCCAAGATGGCCTGCCTGTTCTTTAACATACATCACACACCTTGCAATATGCTTTTGAATCCTGATGAAGGGTTGGCCACCAAAACCTAGCACATAGAATCTTCTATGCGGTTTCTCTCCCCACATAATTTCCTCCCGTGGTGCCCCCATGAGAGCCCACAAGGATGCTTCTTCGTTCAAAATTAGGTACATACCATTGCAATATCTCATCAGTCCCCATCTTGTATAGATTAATAGCAATGACAAAGAAATCTGTAGCGTGCACCACTAATTCCTTCTTTTGTTGAACATAGTATCCTTCCAGTACAGTTCCTATTGTTAGGAAGTGTATTATATCCTCGAAATGAACATCTGCGACACACACTACAAATAGATGCACATCAGGCAATCCTTCTTCCAAGTTAGTAGGTTCCTCCCATGTTTCGGCGTGCGACAAATGGTCTGGTCCTACGTTCAATCGTCTAGGCTTCACAACATCTTCAAAATCGTAATCTTGGAACAATAAGATCCATCTGCAGATTCATCCCCCCAACACAGGCTTATTGACCAGGTACTTCGCGGAGAGTGATTTGTATACATCTTAAATAGCAAGTAGTGTCGGTACTTCTGGAGCGCATACACCATAGCTAGCGCCTCACATTCAGTGGTAGAATAGTTATTCTCTGCTTTGGATAGTTTGCAGCTTGCGAACGTGATAGGGTGGTCCAAGCGTTCTTCATCATCCTGTGTTAGTATTGTCCCCAATGCTATACATGATGCGTCGACATGTACATGAAGCTCTTTATTCCAATTCAGGAAGACTAGAATCGGCGCGGTAACCATATTTTCTTTCAATATATCCAAGCTTTTCTTATAGTCATTGTTCTAGCAGAACGTGACATCCTTCTTCAACAATTTTTCCATCGACACGGTGATCTCGGCATAGCTTTTGATAAACTTCCTGTAATATCTTGTATATCCCAGAGTAGTGCGCAACTGTTTCACACTCCTCAACACTTCCAAGTTCATTATCACCGCGGTCTTCGCGGGGTCTACCATCAGCCCTTGTTTGAAAACCACATGCCCCAATAGGTTCCCAAAAGGAATGCAGAATAGACACTTCTTGAGATTGAACGTGATCTGGTATCTTCAACAAGTATCCAGCATCAAATGCAAGCTTGCTACATGGTGCTTGACTAGCGCAAATATAGTCCAGTCATCAAAATATACCTCCAGGAACTTATGAATAAATTCCTTGAATGTCGCAACAACCACGCATGAAAATATTGCAGGCACATTCTTCAATCCAAACGACATTACAATATATTGAAAGCAAACCCACTCAGTCACGAAGGTTGTCTTGCTCCTCTCCTCCGGAGAGATTTTGATTTGGTGGTACCCAAGGAACCCATTAGTGAAGGAATATGATTCTTGGCCAACTACATTGTCCAACACTTCATCCGTGAACGGAGTCGGGAAAGGATCATGCAGAGAAGCGTCATTCAGTTTTCTGAGATCCACGCATATCCTTATCTCATCCTTCTGCTTCTTCTCTTACACCACCATTGGGCTTACCTAATTAGACTCTTCCACAGGCTCAATGATGCTTGCTACTAGAGTTTTGTCTAGCTCTAAGTGGACCTTCTCCTTGTATTTCTGATTTAGGAGGCAAGGCCTCTGCTTAAGTGGATTTGCCTCGGGTTTTAACGTGATCTTCATCACTCCTAGATCTCTGATTATTATTTTCAAATCCGTAAACTTGGTAGGGCATAAGTCCTGATATTTGCGGAGTAATTTAGCGACCTTATCCATCGTCGCATCGTCCCAGTAGTCTCCAATCTTCACGAATTTGGGTTCTGTTTGCGTACTAATTTTCACTTGTTTTTTTTTCATTAGCACGGTTATATTAGGGTTCCCAATCTACAGTCCTTGAACCTCATGGCGGCCTTCTATTTCTGGAATGTTAGTCTTCTGTTGATCCTCGTCCTCCTCTTCAGTAGTTACATTATAACATTCTAGTGCATGACTCAGTTGAGTAGCCATTCAGGTTGAATCAGGTTTAAAGGATCCTATGGTATCCTAAAGATGGTTGCTTTCACCTCTTGTAGCACTTCATCGATATTATCAAACTCGTCCTAAAAACTAGATTTCATCATGAATCCTTTCTGCATGATATCCCATTCACCTATTCCATGGTGGAGCTCTATTTCTATATACCAATTCATTGGGATAACATCCATGGCATGACAGAACAGGTGCACCCAGTCAGCTTGTGTCTTTTCTCCATAAGCATACATCCATTTGGCTAGATGTGCATGTACATCATTCTATCCATCGTACCTGTCTGTCGGTCACATCTTAGGCTTCCCAAATTGTGCTCTCATCATCCTCCTACATTTGCACCAATCATCAAAGCTTCCCTTGTGCGTACCCCAACATCTAGCAGGCGTAGTGCATAGAGCCCAGTCCAAGGGTTGGAAGCATTGCTTTTCTAGCACCTCCCTTTCAAATGCATCCAAAAATATATCTACCTCATTTAGACCATCACAAATAGGTAGATTTCTTACCTCTGACGACACACAATGTAGTGACCTGGTCATCATGTTGCATTTCAGCGTAGTTACCTCATGTAACCGATTATGCCAGTGTTTTATTTCTTCATCGAAGTCCGAAGTGCAGGAACTCTTGCGATCCCACGTAATCCATCCATCCGCGGTGGGATTCACCCAATCTTGGTCTCGCATTGTTATCTTATAGATGTAGTCCAGATCATCATCACTCTCATAATCATTGACCTCTGTATAACGTGATCCTTTAGCAGGATCCAGGGGTATTATTACGCATAGTGATTTCTTCTCAAAGATCATCTTTCACTTCTTTAGATTGATTACCCCATTCATATTAGTAGCACAGTCAATTCCCAAGAGCGCAGGGTAGGGATTTCTATCATCCATTATCTCTATTACTTCAAAATCTTCCAGCACTCCCGCTCCCTCAATATCCATGGTCACCCCCTGCAGTCGCACCATGGGTATAATTTTCCGCTGATTCGACATCCTTAGCTGAATCAGAGACCATTGCAGCATAGGTCTCCCCATTCACTCCCAAGTCTACTTTAGTAGGACATTCGCGTCTGACCCCAGGTCCAAAATGACCTGATCCATTTCATACTCTCCTATTTGTGTGGTCAGTTTCATCTCTCATCCCGTCCTTGTCTTATGCTTGCCAATCTTTCGTACCACGTGCGGATCACCTAGCGCAGTTCTAGCACATCTATTGATGAGTTCTTGTAGCCCTCTTACAACCTTACTATCACGCAGTAACTTCATATAGGTTTACAGGAAAGTTGTGAGCATAGAGGAGTCCATCTTCGTTTCAGTCTTATCCTTGCTTCTTGAAGTGGAGGCCTCTAAAAAGCTCTTCTTAGCTTCCATGAAGGCTTCTTGAGCGCGCTCCAAATCAAACTTAGCCTCTTTCTTTAGGGCCTTGTGAACCCATGTACTGTCTTCTGGTTATTTCCCCTTGTCATCTCTCATCACGATTCCACTCTAGAGCACTAGATTTATGTTTGGATCTTCCTAGCGTGGCTCAGACCTCATCATCTGCAGGTTCTGAGTCGAGGGAGGTGGTAGCACCCCTTTGTCATGTATCCTAGCTATCAGTGTAGGAAAATTTTCTATTTCACAATCAAATAGCATGCAATACTTGCACAATCGATGTGTTGCATTAGTGCAATCATGGGCATAGTGTCCTGGTCCTCTGCAATTGTAGCAAATCAACTGTCCTCGACTTGTACCAAGTCCTCCTCCACCTCAACTTCGTCCATGCCCCTAAAATCCTGTCCACGCCATCCCTGCATTCTAGTCAAGGGGCCATGTTTCAGCCTAAACCCCATAGGTGGGAGTTCTATCTATCATCAATTCATATCTCCTGCAAGTATGCTCATCATGTCCTACCAACCTACAAAAGTTGCAGAACAACTGTTGCGATGCTTGTACATAATTCTGTAGCAAGTGAGAATTATTCATGGCATGTTTTCTGGCTACCTGACAGATAACACACCATAATGTAGGCCCCTCGCTAAGTCCTGCTTGAGCCTCTAGCCTTAAAGGCATCGGTCCTTCTCCTGCAATGTAGTTTGCAAAGACCGGGCAATGGTCTTTGTCATGACCCTGACTCTTACATTTCAAGCACCATACCCCTCATGTATCTCTGGCCGAACCATCCTATCCTGCTTCAGGCTTTGCATCTCAAGGCATAGATTATTTAGCTGCACATGGATCTACTAGACTCCTAGATTAGGATCCTGCATCAGATTTTCATGTAGCCTCACGGAAATCTCCAAGACCTTTTCTTGAGTTGTTATCTTCTGCTGCAACAATGCACTCCTTAAGTGGTAGTAGTGAAGCCACAAACCACTCGCGATGTTATCCATCTGTCAAGTTCATGTTGGGTTCGCGGATCGTACATTTCAGCCTCTTATCTCATTCCCAAGGCATCTCGCCTGGTTGCATCACAATCTCTTTGAATCCCACAATCGACTACGCTTCAAATTTAGGCCTGCTAAAGTGCCTATTTAGTGCGCTTGGATGTCTGCTACTCCAGCATTCAGGTTATTGTTCGAGTACTTAATATACCAGGTTAGTGCGTGATCTTGCAGACTAACCAGTGTCTCTTTCTTTATATGATCATCTATAACATATTGAGCTTCCCATATAGCCCTCACAACGAACTAGAATTGGCCTGGGTCCTCATTTCCCAAGCCCTTGAACAAAGGAAACTTCACTGTATTTGCCATATTGAAGCGCGGTGGAGGTGGAGGTGGTACAGGTGAAGTTGAAGGTGATGGCAGTGAAGTCGGAGGTGGTTTGGGCATAGGTGGTATTCGCGGAAATCCTTGTCTTATTAACTGAATAGCGCTTCATGGAGAAACCTTCGCTATCGCTTCTTCGTCCCTTTGTGGAGGTGAAATCAAGGGGCTATACTCCAGACGTTTATTTCCTTCATTCCTATAAGTTTTTCGCTTTGCGTAGTCCCAAACATCAAGGTAGCTGCATAACCTGTTTTTCGTACAACAACATTTTAATCCAAGTATTCAAAGATTTTACGTACTAACCTCACGGTCCTTTGAAACAACATCGCTTCGCTTCTCTATAGCTAACTGAGGTGCTGACTGCAAATTCAGTCACAAATCCTCCTGTGACGCGACCGATCCAATGATTGACAGCATGGGCGATCTTATCCTCTAATGCTTCTAACCTTCACACTAGCTCAGGTCCACACAATAGGACTGTTAAGTTTCCACCTTCCTTGACTATATGCTAGCTTCGTGATCTACTTGTATAGATCAATAGGGAAAGAATAGAAAAAGATTTCATGGATCTCCGTATATAGGTATTGGTCCAACCATTGTTCTTTTGACAGTCACGAGTTTCTATTCTCCTGTGTTGTGAATTCTTGGATCTTCCTATCCAACCAATCTCCAATCTCCTTCTTAGTTGGATTCCAGGTATACGACATCACACATATCTTATGCAAATTCTGGTCTCAGCAACGGAACCATTTTTTGGCTTGAGAGGGCCTAACCCAGGTTCAACATTAATTAGCCAAACAAATCCCTACACTACTGGCCCTTTCGACATCAACCCACGGAGTGCGGACTGAAGTCTCACCCGAAGCATTATGGGGGGGATGTTGGAACCAAGTTTCTGCACCCTTGAGATGGTTGTGATGTCATTTTATCTCTTCTATCCTTGCCTTCGTGCAAGTGATCTCGCTCTAGGGCTTGTTTGACAAACCCTTTGTTCCGGCTTTCAATACCTTCACGAAAGTACACGATCGACCTTCATGCAACTTTAACATATGGCTCAGGTAATTTCGTGCTGCTATAGCAGTGTGCCATGAAGATTCCTCTATTATCCTAAGTGATTCGCTTATCTTGTCAAATACTTAATGTTATCACCGCGTAAACAGATGTTCTTACTTGCATTCACTTAACCAACACATTTACATACATTCACGCATCATATAAGCATTATAAGTGAAAGTCACACCCGAAATAACAAGATGCATAAACAGGAAATAAAGATGCAGAAATTATAGAATACTTCTCTTTATTGATAATTCCAGACAGTTACAGACTCGGCCCGCCCTGCGCACTCAGCTAAGAACTTCTACCCTAGGCCTATGTGCACTCAGCTACAGAGCCTCGACCTACACTACAACCCAAATTAGACTTCTACCTCAAAGCTATCTCTAATACATCATATCTTCGTGTGTTTATCTTTATTTCTTTTTTCAAAATACTGAAAGCTTAACCCTATTTATACAATCCCATCGTCTGTGGACCATGGGTAGATATTTTACAGCCGACATTACATTTCCAAAATAAGGGCGGACAACCCTATGACTCTTTAACACCTATGTGCTCTGCGACCACAAAATGAGGACCCTTTACAATTGGATTACACAATTTAACCAAAATATGGGCTTTTAGTCCCAAAACTACCCTTGGGGAATCCTGCCCCAACACCTGTTGTATCATGTTAATGGTGAAAACATGCATGATAAGTGGCTGTATATATCAATGAGAACTTGATTGGGTGTTTCTTTGTGTTGTAGAAGGATATCAATGCATTAAATCGCAATGGGAATAACATAGTGAATCAATGTGATATTGGGTTTTAGGATAGGTTCTAAGAAATATGCCAAATCATAATGATCTTGAATATTAACATGAAAGGAGTATCGAAGGGCTGAAGGGAGCGACACATACTTGTTGCAATGGTTATAAGTAGATAATTCATTTATGATTTATGCGATAATGCAAGTGAGTCTTCTACAAAGATATCCTTGAAATAAATTTTGGGTCTTTGTTTCCTAGGCCACATAGAAGTGAATTGCGGCCAATGGTGTGTTTTTATCACAAATTTGGTCCTGTGGTGTGTTTTCTTAACAATGGAAAATAGTGCATTGTTTGTTGTAGATTTGGACCTATGTCGTGCAACTAAACAACAACTAAACACGGAAGTGGTGTATTTCATCCTTGAAGGAGCTAAAGTGTAGTTAGAAAAGAAATAGAATAAAAGTTATAGAATAAAAGGCATTAAAGATAAACTTCAAGATATAGGTGAAATGGTATTTAGTACTGACCTAGTCACTCTAACCTTAAATGGAATGCTAGATGAGTATTATATGTTCATCATAGGTCTTGCAGTAAGGGATAAGGATCCCACTTTTGTCGAGTTTGAAGGCATAATCACGTAGGAGGAAGAAAGGCGAAAGAAACTTACACCACAAAGTCCTGACTTGGTGCTGATGGAAAAATGGAAATCACCTTTCAAAGGGAAGCCTTGGGAAGGTAATAAAGGAGGAAAGCCATCATTTGGTAAGGTACCAATTGCAAAATCACAACTAGGGATGATGTTTCCAAAGGTTGAAGCTAAATGTCATTACTCTAGCAAGTTTGGACATTACTCTAGAGATTGCATAAAAAGGAAGTATCATGACTCCAAACATAGAAACAAAAAGCACACTAGTCATTTTGTTGATACAGGAGCAACAATGAATGATGGAATAAAAAAAATAGAATATTTGTTAAAGATGTTGCACTGTTTTCTTAAATAGATGATCCAAATACATGGTTTTTTTTTAATTATGGATCCATAAGTCTTGTAATAAGCATTGGTTTGAGAAATTTGATGAAACTAATAATGGTGTAAATATATATCTTGGGGATGATCTTTCACACCAAATTAAAGGGTATGGTGAAGTATTCGTGACATTACTAAATGGTTGCGTTAAAAAAATTCACAATGTGATGTATGTTCTTGGTATTAAGGAAAATCTACTCTCATTTTCTACTATAACAAATTAGTATTTGAAGGTAGAATTTCTAAATTCATATTGTGTTGGAAAAGTAACTAGGTTCAGTCTTCATAATTGTCTTTGTACTCATGTCATTATGTATATACGATGTAAAGAAGAAAGAAAAAATATTTGCTTGTTTATGAAACATGGGTTTCATGCTTGATAGGTCAAGGCACCCATTGCACACCTTTCGGATTTGTTATGAGTCAAAAGGAAGTAAATATCATTTGTTAAACCCTATTGGGTATATTATCATATTTTCTACAGAAAGTCATTACACCTCTAGCTGCAACTTCACCTTAAGATGAATTACAAGTTAGCTTTTGGAAGCACAACAAGTCCACCTTAATATGCATTAACAAGTCAACCTTAAGATCACTATTCAGATCAACCTTGATCATGGTCATGCCTTCCTTGTTCCAGCCTATTTCACTCATAGTGATTTGTATATATAGAATAAGGTTCAGATAATTTTGGACATCAAGCTACAATTCATTTTATTAAAGAACAATTATTATAAGCATAGTAAGAAGCCTATAGAAGAAGGAGGATTTGAAGCACAACATAAGGAAGTCTAATCCTTAAGTTACATACAACGATCACCTAATTGCACATCAAAATTACAAAGGCACTTTAGACACCCAAAAATTGCAGGAGTTTAATACATGCACCTGAAAATTGCAGGAAGGAAATATAGAGGTATGAAAATATGCAGTGAGAGTTCAAGGCCAAGATTGCAGCAAGTTTACAGTAGTCTTACAATGATCTGCAATTATATTAGTGTCGAAGGAATCCAAAATTTACATTGGTATTGGAGAAGAATTGCAACGGTACTTTAGATATCTAAAAGTTGAGGAGAGGAGGTGGCCTCTTGTGTTGACTTGTAGCTAGAAGGTTGACTTTCTCTTTGGGTCTTGAGAAGTCTCATTTTGATTTGATTCTATAAGAAGGAAATTGTTTTGGTTTTCCCCAAGAAGTGGAATTTTTCCCTGACGTGGAGCCTACATTTGGTGTCTTGTCTCTTGTATTTACATTGTTATTAATTGCTTGATGAAAGAGAACTAAATTAACTAATAAGAAGAAAACAAACTTCACAACTAATTATCAAGATAAGGAAAATCAACATCAACCTACAGCTACCTTGATTTTGCAACATGGTATCAGAGCTAAGGTAAAGAAGAGACACCACATCTAGAGAACAGAAAGAAGATCATCAATGTAGTTGTCACAATTGCATACTTATTTGAAGGAATATTTTAAGTAGTTTTCCCCTCAAGACTTTATGTCTAATCCAATGGCTTATATGTGCAAGGAAAGCAATAAGCTAGAAGGAACATCCAACTTCAAGACATGGAAAAGAGAATTGACTTAGCCCTTAAAGAGAATGATGGGATGAAGTATGTTGTTGGAAAGGTCAATGTTCCAGATTGGAATGATGAAGAAGAAGTTGAAAAATATGAAAAAGGGGAAGTAAATGCTCAAATAATTCTCTTTGAGTCTATTAAAGACCACCTCATTACGTTTGTGTCTCAACTATCCACATCTAAATAAGTATATTGGTAAAATTATACGCAGTCAATACAATAGGTCACATGATTGCCTTAACGAATCAATTATACCAATAAAAAATGTCTATAAAAGCTATCGTATCTACCTTTTTCACGAAGCTATAAAAAATAAAACACCAACTTTAAGAATTTGGTGACAGAATATTTGATTCAGAATTAGTTACAGTAGCAATTAATGCTCTACATAAGGAATGGGATGGCTTTGCAAGCAACATTTGTGCAAGAGAATAACCTCTGTCATCTGAAGAACTATGGGCTCAATGTTCAATTGAAGAATCCAGAATAAAGGAAAGAATAAAATATTGACCTACTATTGAAGTTACTCAAGGCTTTGCAGCAAAATCAAAGAAATTTTTTGACAAGAAAAAAAACAAATCTAGAGACATGTCCAAAGTTCAGTGCTTTGGTTGTCATGAATATAGACACATCAAAGAAAATTTTCCTAAGAACCCTAAGAAAAATAAAAATAATGAAAGGTCTAAAGCTTTAATAGCTAAAGATGAAGAACCCTCAAAGAAGGAAAAGGAATATGTCAAGGACCTCTACCATTAGAATGAGGACTGGTGTATCATACACCAGGTTTGAAACATAAGGGTTTAGAAAATGGTATAGCATGAAGACATGCTTAGAAGAATTTTTTTCTCTCATAAACACTAAAAATAAGAAGAAGGAGAGCATCTTGATTTGGCATTGCTCTTAGAAGATTAGAAGTGACAGTACGTTGGATTGTGATGAAGACTTTGCAGCAGGCTTCTAGTAATCATGAAGGACTAAGGTATGCAATCCTTGTGGTACTTACTTTTATACATATAAGGTCTCACATGTTATATAGTAGAGTTTTGGGACATGTTTGGTTTTAGGGCTTGTAGTATTTATCTTGTTTAAGGTCCTTGGTATCTAAGATTTTGTAAAATGTTAGTTGGTACTAATAAACCCTAATCAAGGGAGAAACGATAACCCTAATTTGTGTATTCCCTCATTGAAACCCTAGATTTTGGTCTCTATGGTTTGTAGGTAGGCTAGGGTCTATGGAAATCCTTAGTGAGGATGGAATTGGATTTGAGATTCAAACCCTAGGACTAATGTTTCATAGGTAAATATCAAGGAACTTAGTGTTTGGATCTAAAAATCCTAGGATTCTGCCTCTCTAAGGTACCATGAATCCTTGGATTATAAAAAATGTAATCATGCTCTTGCACTTGTATATTTTTCTTGGTAGTGCTTTTCAATGAATGTTACATGTACGTAATGAAGGAAGCAAAATGAGAAAGATAAGAAAAGTTGATATTATGCCATGAAGAGCATGGTGAATGGAGGGAACTGTAAAGGCACTAAAGGCATGTTATCAAATTTCATTGAAGGAAAAATGGTAAATTTGTAATGAAGTTGGATCCTTGGGAACTTTAGTGAATAAAGGTAGACTCCTATGATGATGGACCATATTGATGCTTTGTTGAAAAGATCATTTTGGTGAAGTAAGTCTCGGGTTCATATTTAATATTGGTTATATGGTTAGCATGTTTCTTTTCTACTAGGAAAAGATGTTACAGGTGTAGATGATGACAAGTTGAGTCAAGTAAACTGTAGATATTGAGAAAAGCCCAACATCTGATACTTGGCATCTATGAATATCAAGATGTTCTCATCTTGGGATTGGAAGGAAGGAGTGTGAGAAGATAACTTGAAGGTCTAGAAGGAAGATTATTACGCAGGGAAGCTATGATCAACTTGAATTTTTGGAATGTTCAATACAAAGCCTTCATTGATAAAGTTGAGATGAAAGTGATGAACAAGATGGATGACCTAGAATCTCTCATGAATAAATGGCCCCATGATCCATGATACTATGCAAGGAAGCATGTTTCGTACAATAAGATGTGGAAAAAATATTGAGCCATGCAAGCTATTATGAAATGATGGTTGGTTATTTTATGATGGTTGGTTATTTTTTAGGCCCAGAGCCAAGCCATTGCCCAGAATGGAATGAATGCTTAGAATTAGGGAAAATATAGGGAAACAATGATGCAAAAGCAATGAGATGATCAAGAACTTAGCCAAACCCCTACTATCCATGATAATAATTTCATCAAACATATCGTGAACATGTAACCTACAGGTGTAAACAACAAAATTAAGTGTAGGGATCTCATACTTATCTGAGATTCGCTACGAAGCATTGTCTCCTTATCAGATTAGCTACCATTTCATCCATTAGGTCATAGATACATTGATCATTCAATGACAAGTAAGAACATGATGAGAGCCACCCATGGTTGTTGTCATAAAACATGTAAATAACCAGCATAATAGGGAAATTAATGTTGAAATGTGGTAACAAGAATATTCCAATTTAATTTGTCCTTGAATTAAATTGTGAATTAAAATCGAATTTACTCTTAACAACTACTTGGAAATAATTAATTAATTCATTTTGAATTAATTGGTTGGAGAAATTCAAGTTAGAAATCTTTTTGAAGTCATGCAAGAGTTATCCCTTAAATTGAGGAGATAAAATTGAGTTATATTTGAGTTGTAATTAGTTAACTAAGTTTACTGAGTTAAGTCTAATTAAATTAGTTCCAAACTATTTGAGGAACTAATAGAGAGTGATCAGACAGTTGATGCATGCATTCACTCAACTAGTGTACTCTAGATAACTGAAGGTTACTTGGTCATAAACTCATGCATGTCTATTCTGAGAAAGGCCCAGTTGAGATTAAAGTCAAGGACATTGTACTATCAGTTGAATGTGTTTTCTTATAAAGAAAAATCATGCATGCGTCAAGGAATAATTCCTTGAGGATTGCGCAATTCTGGCAGTGTGTGAGGGCAGTGTTCCACTTGGTTGAAGGAAGATCATCACAGAGGAACAACACAAGGAAATAGGAGCTTGGAGGGTAAGGAGGAAGGCTGAAGAGCAACAAAGATTTCCTGTGAGCAACTGTGAGGATTATACTGAGAGCTGGCTAGCTGTGAGAGCTAAGGCTTTGTATAATTCCTATGTATTTCCACCCTATATGATAATAAAGATAGTGGGATTTTTAGCTGAGGCTCTCCCCAAAGTATTTTCATGTGTATTGTGCATTGATTCTTCTTCTTATGGTTATATGTGTTCAGCTCGATATTTAAGCTTCCGCAAATGGATAGTAGAAGTAGGTTATAGTATTCTGCTTTGATTTATATTGCATTATCGAGTTAACCTACATCAAATTTTCTACATGGTCTCAGAGAGATATATTTGTAGGAAATTCCTACAATAAATACCAATGAAATCATAGCATATATACCACATATGATCCATAATAATACTCATAGAATTACCAAGAGAAATAAACTTTCATTAATGATGAAAAATCCAAACCCAGGATGGGACTTCCACGTTCCACCCGACTATAGAATGGTTGAGCCAAATATCTCTTCAGTCATTCACCCCCGTGCCATATTTCAAGCATGAATGTGGGATCTCATAGAACACAATAATAAAAACTCACTTCTAGAGGCCATCCACCTCAACCCATCAAATAGTGATTCCACCACCCGGCCAGACATCACGAAAACCAACATCATATCAATCTCTATCCTGCCTTCCAAGGCTCCAAAGTGCTTGTTCCAACCCATCTCCCAGGACTAGTAACTCAACCCATGATGGCCACCGGGCTCTTGACTGTTTTTCCAACCAAGGTTTCTAGGACTAGTAAGTCAACCCACGACATTTTTTGGGCTTCTAAACTGTTTTTCCAACAAGGGCTTCAAGGAATAGTAACTCAACCCACTAAGGGCTTCCAGAGTCTTTGTCCAACCAAGGATTCCTAGACTAGTAACTCAACCCAAGTTGTTACAGGGCTTTGAGAGTATTTTTCCAACCAAGGCTATGGGACTAGTAACTCAACCCAATTCGTTATAGGGCTTCCAGAGAATTTGTCCAACCAAGGCTTCCAGGGACTAATAAATCAACCCAAGCTAAGGAAACATGAGAACCAACCCGAAAACAAAGAAAATAAACCCACAACACCATGGCTACCTGGTAATGGCAAGGCTAGGCAAATCCACTGCCAATTCAATAAATCCTCCATTTCGATGACAGATCATAACCAAGAAACCACATGCATGTGTCATGCATGCCAAAAATCATGAGGAAAACATACATGCAACTCGGTACATACAATCAAATCTAATGTAGTTTTTGATCTCGATGCCCTCTTGCACTTTCATGCTCTTCCTTTGCCTTCTTGCTCCAAGAATCCAAGTATGCCACACCCTCCAAGAGTGCTCCAAGGAAAATCTAAGTCTCCAAGAGTATGAGAGAGAGAGAGAGAGAGAGAGAGAGAGAGAGAGAGAGAGAGAGAGAGAGACGAGAGAGCTCCAAAACTGAACTGACCAAGTCTTGCCCATTGATCCTCAGAAGCCTTTTTATTAATGAGGCCTCTATGTTCTTCATTTTCCTCCTCACATGCAACTTGTGACCTTTCACCTCCTTTTCCTCCTAATTTCCATTATTTTCATAAATAATTGTGCCAAAAATTCCATTTTTCCTTCCTAAAGCCTTAGCCATTTCCTTGTCCAATTTCCTTAGCCATAAACAACCAAATGAACACCCCCCTAGGATGTCTCATTCGACATTTAGCTTGGAATACATGTCCCATCAACCATGGCCTTTTATATTTTTACATGGAATTTTCACCAGGGTTGTTACAAAAAATGAGGAATGTTATAAGGGCTTCCAATACTTAAGAATGAAAATTTTGCATGTGAAGGATGTGCATTAGGGAAGATGCACAGGAAAGAGTTCCCTGCCAATACAGATAAAAGAAAAAGTGACATTCTAGAACTAATTGTTGATAAAAGTGTTTTCATTGATGTCAAAGGAGTAGTCATTGATGTCAAGGAGTATCAATTTTAGGGGGAGATTATGGGAGTGTTTTCACTGATGTCAATTAGTATTAATTTATGGAGAGCTTGATTGGAAATTATTGAGTAGAATGAAAATTGGTTGTCACTGATGTAAAATAATCATTTTTTATTCTTTTTTGGTGTTTGCAGTGATTGATGTATGATCTAATAACCTATATTTGAAGGAATTTATTATGTATTGGATCAGCTCATATGCTCTTGTAAGCGTATAGTTGGATATTTCTCCCATAGACCTTTCCAATGGTAAATTTCACTTAGAAAATATCCCAAAGATCAAGGAGAAAATGAATTTTTGAAGTTAAGCCATGGCTAAGAAATTTTGTGATTTGAAGTCATCCGCACATATTAGTAGTATAGGATAAATCCTGAGCTAGAGTGCATCTAGATTAGCACACTATAGAAATAACATCTATATATCCAAATTTATCTGGGAGATGAGGAGATCTAGGGTGCAAGCAAGATTGGTGTGTGGCTAAAAGAGTTAGATTCATAACTCATCTTGATATCCAGGACATTTGTGGATACATTTAAAGAAAGTGTTAATTTTTCAACTACAATCAAATTCCACCTTGGACAAATCAGATGACTAAGACGATGATTGCATTAAATTCCTCTTTTCGACAGGACCAAAATCGACCTAAAGATCACCTTATTTGGACAAGCAAAAGTTGGTTTTTGAATTTATTTATCCACTCATATGTATATTGGGTTAGGTTGGCCCTAAGCACATGTTAAACTGGATAGGTTGGTCTCAACCCCAAGTGGACCATCATGAAAGCCCATAATATAAGAGGCCTCAAGCTCATTTGGACACATTGATCAAGCCATCTTCTCTTATCTTATTGTCTTGGTTCGCATAGGTTTGTCGGAGGAAATTTCGTGCAAGGGTCTGAAATCTTAGGGGTGAAGCTTGCACTGATGTAGGGTTTTCTGATTCCTATATGCTAGCACAAAACTGGGAATTTTAGTCCCAGTTTTGATATCATAGTTGTTTTGTTGCATAGATAAAGTTATAGATCATTGTACTCTGTTTTTCTGAATCATTTGATGATGATCTAAGAAGAAGAATATTTGTAAGGGTTTTCCCTATAGTGGGTTTTTCCTTGGTGTTGGACCATTCCTGGTGTATCTATGTGTGCATGCTTTTCTTCTATTTTTCCTTTATGTTCCACTGCATTGATGATGATGCTATTGTTCTTTCTATATAATTGCATATGTTGATGAATAATGGTGTATATCTAAATAATTTAATGATGATATGGGGTGAACTTGATTTATTAATGAAGAAATGCAATTATCGAAGCAAACTTACAGTGTAGCCTATGAAAAATTAACATGGTATCAAAGTTGGGTCAAAGGAAAGCCATGGAGATCACCCCAATGATGACACATTTGATGGAATTAAGGAGAGGATGGTGGAGACCTAAAATAATTCTAAGGTTTGAAGAAAGCCCTAGGCAACTTGATTATTAGGGTTTGATGGATTCTATGAGGTTAAGGTTAGAGAGAAAACCCTGGTTTATGGAAACAATATGAGATATGTAACCTAGCTAGTCAATGTAAATATGCTCAAGCACTTGACAAAGATTTGATGAATCCCTAGATGGGATAATCCCTAACATGCTTGGTTGGATAACTGAAGGAAAGATTGGTATATGGACCATGGACATTGATGGCTCTTGAAATTGGTTCAAGAGGGAGAGGATCACCTCTCATTTAAGATAAGTATTTCTTGACTCATGATGCCTCTTACTTTTATTTATGCTTATGGATATGATTATTATTATAATTCCTACATATTTATTTGAGTATATGGATGTTTCTAACCTCCTTGATGAGATAGATCCTTCTTGAGGATCATTTGAAATGTAGGAAGGATGGATAGAGTTGGAAAGGTTAAAAGGAACTATATGAAAAGATGACAAAGTGCTTCAAGCGCCCTATGTCTAATGAAAATGTGCACTAGTATTTGAATATGGATATGGAAGTGACTTGGATCTATGTATCCTATGATGAAATGATCCACCTGGTGTTGAACATTTTTATCTTCTTGAATTCTATGAGGTTATCTAATATTGATACATTGATACACTTGATGATTGGCTAACATCCATCCATTGGATATCTTAATCCTATAAAGAATGCTAGCATGTTGACTCTAGTAAATGATACTCTTGATACTTGATATGATGGATTTCATATAGAACGATAGCTCATTGACTCCTATATATGTCTGTTAATAATTCTTGTGATAAGCATGATGACAGCATATGGAAAGAGAGATTGACACTCAATGTTTTGATAAAGTCTTATTGAATGGCCTAACTTGGTCTCATTGATCATGATAAGCATGGTAACTATCTATGGTTGTGTCTTAATGGCATGTCCTAACTTGATGAAGTGACGTGATAGAAAGTGTTCATAATCTTCGAGATATGATGTTGCATTTATATGTTGATTTGAGTATAACCTTTGATGAAATATTGACGTCATAGCCATCATAGATATATGTTTATGATCAAATTTGTTATTTCTTGAGTCTAGTAGAGACAAGTTGATGACATAGATTCCCAGTCAGGGGGAGAATCTCTTCTCAATATTCTTACTCTTATTACTATTTGTATTTTGTACTGTTGAAGTATGATTTATGTGCATCTGACATAATTGATTTGAAACAATGTCTCATATCTGAAGCTTGTACAAAAAATAGGTTTTTTGCTCCAGACACAGGCACTGAATTGGGAAATCTCGTCCTTGGACGCACCCATGTTAAGGACCAGGTAGCATCCAGGCAGCTAAAGATGATCCCATGCTAACCTAAAGCGAGCATCCAGGGGTTTGACTATATTTGACCATCATTTGAAGCTTTCTGAAACTATCTTAACTTTGAATAAAGGTGTCTCTAACATATTATGTCATTGCAATCTGATTTTTGAAGTAGTTGGGTTAAATTGTTGATCACATAAAAATGAAGTATTGTGCATGAAATCGGATGGTCACCTGGAAGATGTCAGTTCTACAGATGTTTTGCAGATAACAAGATCTAGAAGCAGGAAAAACTCGAACATTTTCCATGACATGAACATGCATACTGAACTTGTGTTTGCAGGTGATTGGGACATACATAGAGATATGCCACTATGTTTGTGCTAGAAGAGTTTGGCATGATTTGTCTTATTGATATAGATGAGTAGTATTTAGTGTTGTGTCATGATACTTGACAATAACTTGTAATTTTGAATTGATGATTGAGATATGTTCTGACTATAGATCTCTCTATGATGGTGACTTTCGACTTGACCTGATGACTAATGATCTGATTTTACGATTGGGTATTTGCCCTGATGTCTATGCTATGTGGACATAATGACTTATGTGAGTATTTGGAAAAATGATTTTGTATTGGCCTCCTCGTTCCTAGCACAATGGTTGAGGTAATGATAGTTATGATTCAGCATGAAAATGGTACCTACATGACTCATCCTTGGTGTATGCATTTGCACCTAGTGATAGAAATTACTTGTATTGGGATTTTGAGAATGACTTAATAAAGTTCATATTGATAATGCATGGTTGATGACAACTTGTGGGCATAAATGAAGTCACGACTTGATATGAGATCTCCCTATCTCCTGGTTGAAAGAATTGATATTGTGATGTTGATGACTTTGATAATGGTTGTGATCTCACTTCTAAACTATGATAATCTGACTCGTTTGATGTGATCGTATAACATTGATTTATGTAAGTCTAATTATGTTGGTTTAGCAAGACATGGTTGTGATCTCACTTCTAAACTTTCATAAGCTGACTCTGTTGATGTGATGGTATAACATTGATTTATGCAAGGCTAATTATGTTGTCTTAGCAAGGCATTATGCTTAGATCATTACATGAAGCAAGCTCCTCGATCCAGATATGTCTTTATTTGATAGTTATCTGATGAAGTCGGTGCAAAGCCTAATGAATGCTTCATCTTGACACTCTTCTTTACTCATTTTCCTTCTCCTTTGACTTGATAGGCATCAAATTTCAGGTTTTTGACAGAGGTTTTTGACATATTTCAAAAATGTTCCTTATTATTAAGTTAAATTTTGCATTGGCTACAGGATTCATCCAATTCTGCAACGAACATATGTTTCTATAAGAAAATCCATTGTTTAACAGGGTCCAAGGTGCCATTCAAGGAAAGAAAGATATGGGCATAAAGAGGTTGATCCCCTCAACAATCTCCTCTTATTTATCTGCACCAAATCATTAGAAGAAAGCCTAAATCGTGTGGTCAAATACAAAAGTCAACATGTAGCTGGAGCAAGTGAGTGAGGGTCCAAGATGAAAACGCCTCATGATTTTCTTTATCAAATAGAAAATCATGAGTGAATCGCTATCTATTAGAAGCTAAAATTAGGAATCTCAGTTTGACAGTTTGAATTAGAAATATGTTAGCCGAAACTAGGCATGAAAGCCTCAAACATTTATTTAATGGATTTTATAAATACCATAATGAAGGACAAACAGACGATGACGGTGAATGAATATTTTGTAATTGTAATCATTTTGAAACTCTATGTTTTTATTTAATGGAAGCACCATTGAAGACTTGATGTGTATTTAACTATTCTTTTTGTATTCAAGCTTTTGTGATCCATAATGAATTAAACAAAGTCTTTTGGTAGAAATCACATGAGAGAATTTTTTTTACCAAAAGACCTTGTTTAACAAGTTAACTATTCGTTGAAGCTTGAGACTGTCTATTTGTAGAGGGCCCTTGCAAACAGTGAGGTTTTTAACTTTTAGATTTTCCTTTTTGTTATTCTTTACTGTAGCATTTCACGTATGCAATCATCGATTAAGAATATTAATCGTAGCCATTTATAGTTTTGATCTTCTTATGGTAGCTTTACAGCTCTCTTTTCTAGTTTCTACAACTGATTTCAATCATCAAAATACCAGTGATTTCCTTGTGATTTCTTTGGAATTTCGTTAAAAATCATTTCAACTTCATAGCATTATATGTTTATTTCTATAGATTTGGGTATATATATTTCTTTCAAGTTTATGTTCAAAGAATTTTTACTCAAAAGTATTCTTTGTTTAATTTCAGATTAAGAGTGGTTTGATTGTAGTTACTTTCTTGAACTTTCAATTTTGAAGCAAGTGTGAGTTAATATAGTTTTCATTCTGAAAGTATGGGTTAATATAGTTTTCAATTTGAATGAATGTTTTTGATATTTTGATTTAGAGCTGGGTCACTGACATTCTCAATGTAGATTGGGGAGTCTGCACTGTCTGAAAAAAAAGTTATTGATGGTTTTGTCCTATCATATTCTCCTCTCAGAAGCTTTTAAAAGTAGTACACCATTAAACTACATAAATTGTTAAGCTCTTTCCTATGCCCAATGCATGAACCTCCTACTTCTGCAGTCTCCCGAATGCTCCCTGAGTTTCCTAATCGACTACTCAAGGCAATAAGGGAAAAACTCAATTAGCCAAGAGAACTGAACTTTCCCCAATCAGACAGAAACCATACTCTATCATAGAGTACTTTCCCCAATCAGACTAGAAACCATACTCTGTTACAGATTATTCAAGTCAGGTCACATCAGGCCTGTCCAAGCTCTATACTGATACATTAAATGGAGGCAAAAACGCCAAAGTATACTGATCCAAAACAGTGTAACTAACCTTGGCTACTCTTAAATATAAATTATGTTCCTAGTAAACATCTTGGACAACACAACCTTCTGAATCTATGTGACATGGGTGCCCTGTCCACCCTAAAATAAAAAACAGAACACCCTTGTATGCAAATAAAGCAAAACTATCTCAACCTGACCATCTGCAGTTCTTTCAACAAGTTGAGATTAAACTCAAAACCCAAATCTGTAAACTATCAAGAAAAAACTGCACCCTGTGAATACAGTGTCATGAATCCCAGCTAAACATAAATAGAAATTCCATTATCAATAACAAGACTACCTTACAAACCCAATTGGTGCCACAAAGAGGATGACCCATGTATCATAGATCAAGCAAAACTATAACAACATGTACTCTTTCAATACAGTGTCATGAAGCCCGGCTAGGCATAAACAGAAATTCCATTCACAATAACAAGACAACCTTATAAACCCAATGGGTGCCACAGAGAAGAATAACCATGTATCACAAATCAAGCAAAACTATAACAAATTTCCCCTGTGACAGTCTGCAATTCTATCAACAACTTGGGGATGAATCCAAAACCCAAATCTGTAAACATCAATGGAAGAAATCACATAAGACACTGAAATAAAGTGACCTACATGAATAACAAGCATTAACAAACAATTTTACTGAATCAAATGCGTTTACTCTGCGCTACCAATCTAAAACCAATAGTAGATCATCTTCTGATCTATTAGCAGTTTGACGAAGTGTATTCAAAACAAATACACTCTGAAGCTCTGCGTGATGCCACTATCATCAGGTCTAGGGATCGATTCTTGCCCTCATGCAGCCTCCTCTACAGGCCTCGTCATCATTTTTACGTCGTCCTCTACACGAACCCTTCACTGCAGGTCCCCGCCCTCCTCTGGAGCTACTCCGCCTGTGCCCTCCTCAACACCCTCGCCCTACTCTGCATCAAACGCGGATATCCGCGCACCGCATGTAGGACGGGTTCAATAACATGGTTAGGGTAAACGGTTCGATAACTAATAGCATTACGTTTTTTTAAAGGTGTTTTTTAATGTTCTAAAACATTTTTTATTAAATTAGACGGCTGATTTTTGTTCAATCGTCTAACAAAAGATCTAACGGCTACGATTAAGACAGAAAGGCATTTGGGGAGTTCATTTAAGAGGGAAATGCCTTACGGCGTAACAAGGCACTCGTAAGGCACTCATATAAATCACGATAGATATACCATTTTTATCATTATATATATTGATGCTTTGTATCATTTATATAGCATATAACTACTCATTATACATATGTTATTTTATATTTGTTGGAGAATACCCATTTTGAATGAATATGTTTTTTTCCTATAATGATCTTAATCATTACTTAGATACTTTAGTTTATTATTATTTTAGTGTAAGTGAAATACTTATAGTTGAAAAAGGTAATTTTGTTAGATATATAAGTGAAATAGTAATATGATTTAATTAATTTTAATTTAATATTAAATTTGATATATTATCAAATATATTAATATTAGGATATATATTGAATGTCATAAATTTAATATTATGTATATATATATTAATATAATTAAGATAATATCTAATAATAATATAATATAAGGTATAAATATAAAGTTAATAAGAGAAATGAGAGAGGGAGGGAGATAGAGATAGAGTTGGAGGGGAAGAGAGGGGAGGGAAGAATAAAGACATAGAGAGAAAGGTGGAGAGAGAGAGGGAGACAAAGAGAAGGGGAAGAGAGAGGGAAAGGAAGAGGGAGGAATAGAGATATATATAGATATGGAGTGTGTGTGTGTTGAGGGAGTGAGATAGAGAGAACAAGAAGAAGAGATGGAGGGAGATATAGTTATAGAGGGTGGGGGGAGAGAGGGAAGAGGAGAGAGATAGTGATAGGGACGGAGACAAACTCTTTTGTCTAATGAATATTTTGGTTTTTCAATAAAATAGATGCATTGATTTTAATGTAGATGTTTATTCCTAATCTTATTTTATTAGAGATCGAATAAGGGAAGAAGAAACACATCTATAGATATGCAGAGAGAGAGGATGTGTGTTTTGGGAGGTGAGATAGAGAGACAAACAAGGAAAGATGGAGGGAGATATATATATATATAGCCAACGGGAGTAGAGAGGGAAGAAGAGAGATACAGAGAGAGGGAGGGAGACAAACTCTTTCATCTTATGGATATTTTGGTTTTTCACTAAAATAGAGCTATTGTTCAGTGTAGATGTTTATTCTTGATCCTATTTGATGAGGGGGAAGGGAGGGAAGAAGAAAGACATAGAGAGAGAAAGGTGGGGAGAGAAAGAGAGTTACAAGGGAGAGATGGAGAGAGAGTGAGGGAGAGAGGAGAGTGGAAGGCAAGAGAGAGATGGAAAGAGAGTGTGTATGTTTGAGGGATGGGATAGAGAGACAAAGAAGGATAGACAAAGAGAGATAGACATATATATGGAGGGTGGAGAGAGGGAAGAAGAGAGAGACAAGGAGAGGGAGAGAGGGAGAGATAGATAGATATGGAGAGAGAGAGAATGTGTGCTTAAGGAGTGAGATAGAGAGACAAAAAAGGAAATATGTTGGGAGATATAGATATAGACGGTGGGGGGAGAGAGAGACATGGAGAGGAAGAGATACAAACTCTTCCATTTTATGAATGTTTTGGTTTTTCATTTAAATAGATGCATTGATTCAATGTAAGCACAAAAAAATATTGATGACGTGCACTGACATCTATGTTACAATAATTCAACCATAAATAAATACTTCAATTTTCATCTTACTTGAAATGTTTTCTTTGTGTAATTGTAAACTATTTCTAATTGACTACATTCTTATTATTCTCATTTTCTATCACTCAACATTGTTAGTAACTTTGCATTCAAATGAGGTAATAGAAAACAACCACCATTGAAAATTTGTTGGGGTTTAACACTCCATAAGTCATAATGATTGACATTGGAAAAAGCTACTATTAATATTAGAGAGCAAGAGAGACAAGGTATGATGTTTACTACAATAGCTTGACTTAAAGATTTGAATGATCTACAATTTCAATCACCTTTTCATATGATCGATATGAAAAGATGGGAAAACTAATACATGTGGTGATAGCAATAGTAGAAGGAAATACGTTGACTATATTTTTATTATTCACATTTTCTATCATTCAACGCTATTACATTGTCACTTTGCATTCAAAATAACATTAAAGAAAGAGATAAAATCAAAATTGTTGTGATCACCCACAATTGAAACTAACCTAGATCTGATGAAATTAACATACCAGCTCGGTAGGTGCTCGGATTTCTTTGAGGGTTGGAACGTAAAAGAGCTAGGGTTTCAAGCTTTTGCAAGCGTTGAAATCCATGGAGGGGTGCAAAGGGGGGAGCTCCACTCCCTCCTACAATCAGGCCGTAGCCAGCTGAGGTAAGAAACTGATAGAATTTGCTAGAGGTCCTTCAAGAGAAGGGAAAAGGAACATTGAAGAAGAACAGGATTTGACCAATACAAGGGAGGACAATAGAACAAAAGAAAATGAGGAAGAAGACAAGAAACAGGAAGCAGAAAATAAAACGAAAAAGGGGCCATGTAAACCTAATGTTGAGGTCACAACCAGAGTAGTTTTAAATGATCCTACTCTGCAGGCACATAGGGACCACATGCGGACCTATGCTATCATTTGTAAATTCATGGGATTATGGCCCACAAAAAAGGCGCTACAAGTGTGGATTAAATACCATTGGAAACTGAAAGGAGGCATAGACCTACATCTTGGGTCAAAGGGTTTCTTCACTGTGGTCTTTATAAATATTGAGGACAAAGACAGGGTGTTTGATGGAGGTCCCTTCTTCTATGTAGCTGCAGACCTCTACATGCAGCCTTGGATGATGAATTTTGTCTCGGAGCAAGAGACTTTCACTTCGGTCCTAGTCTAGGTAAGACTCTATTCCCTACCTCTAGATTACTGGCAAACTGAATCTTTATCTACCATAGGAAACAAATTAGGGTGTTTTGTCAAAGCTTCTATGGCCACCAGAAGGGGAAAATATACTTCCTTCGCATGAATATGTGTGGAGATGGATCTCTCTAGAGCTCTATCGGATGAGGTCATCTTGGAAGCTTTTGATGAAGAATGGGTGCAAACAGTAGATTATGAACATATTCCTTTCAGATGTCGAGATGCCATGAGCATGGTCACCTATTTAGAGACCGCCCTCTCAGTAAAATAAAGAACAAAAATAAAGCCACCAGAGTGAAAGACACTGAAAACTTTCAAAAAGTGGGATATAGAGGAAAAGGGGGCAAAAGGAGGCCAAAGAAACATCAAACAGAAGGGCAAGTACTAGAAGAAGAGGAACAGACAACAAAAGTAGATAAGGTAATGGAAGGCAGCCCAGGGGAGAAGGAGAAAGAAGAAAATAGTGGGCAAACACAGGATATTAATAAATAGAAAGAGACTACCCTGTGCGATGGATAATTGGAAATGGACCAAGAAATGACCCAGAGTGAGATGGAAATGGATGATCATGAATTGCAGGATATTCTTGATAGAGAACACCTAGATCTGGAAGGGTTCTTGAAACAAGGGACCATGGGAGGGGTAGACCACTACCTCAAGAACAGTTCAACAGAGTAAAACAGTTGTTCCTATGGAAAAATTAGGCTAAAGGGCTGGAAAGGCAAAAAAACAATGAAAGGTAGGGCAACGAAGGTGTGAAAACTATGAAAACCACACTAGGATTAGCTCCTAGAAATCGAGGAAGGAAAAGAGGTAGAAGAAAGTAGAATGAGCTATTGATGGAATGTGGAAAGCTAATGATAGATTCAGGTAAGATGAAAGATCTAACCAGCTACTCCTTTACAAATCTTTCATAATGAAGTTCACATCTTGGAACATCAGAGGTCTAGGAAGTAAAAGAAAACAAAGAATACTTAGCAATATAATGAAACAAGAAGCTCCGGATATGATCTTTATCCAGGAAACTAAATTTTCCATTCAAAAAATAAAAGAAATACGCAATAAATGGCTCAATAAATATGAGTTTCTAGAAGTCAAAGCAGATAAAACAACATGAGGTATACTTACTCTTTGGAACCCCTAAAAGACTGGCATAATATATGCTGAGGCATCTAGGAATTATTTATCAATGGTTATTTAGCCTGTGGGAGATAGGGAGACTTATTTGATTACAAATGTTTATGGCCCCCACAGAAAGATGATAAACTTAGGCTTCTAGATTATCTTGTGTAATTAAGTGATAGACATGCAAGAGTACCATGGATCATGGGTTGGGACTTCAACATGATCAAATCACTATCAGAGAAAAAAGGTGGAACCAAAACTTTAAGCAAAGACTCTATAGCATTTCAAACTTTTATAGACAATATGAATCTAGTTGACACTGATATGAGTAATGGCCTCTTTACATGGAACAATAAGAGAGGAGGAGAGTCTCAAGTAGCCTCAAAGTTAGACAGATTCATAATCTCAGAGGATCTTATGCTCACATATAAGGAAATGACAGTGAGAATTCTCCCCTTTGGAGGCTTGGACCATTGGCTTGTACAACTTGAGGTTCAAGGCATTAACAACCCCAAGAACAGGCCTTTTAGATTTGAGAATATCTGGCTCACCCACCCAGATTTTATCAGCAACATTGCAAAATGGTGGACAAAATATCTACATATTCAGGGTACAAGAATGTTTCTACTACACAAAAGACTAATACACATCAAGCTCAAACTCAAATATTGGAAAAAGAATGAATTTGGTAATATTTTTGAAGCGAAAATATTTGTTGAAGGTAAAATGCAAGAACTCAATCAAGCCCTTATCGCGGATGGCTTTGATAGAGTCAGAAATGATCAAATCAACAAGCATCATCAAGACTGGGAGAACTATGTAAACAAGAGGAGATATTTTGGAGACAAAAATCAAGAGTTCAATGGCTAAAATAAGGGGAGCGAAACACTAGGTTTTTCCACAGATCCACCATGGCGAACAGATCTCATAACAGGCTCTCATCGATTAAGGACGTCGAAGGTCAACTACTCAATACCCATGAAGATATAGAAGCTGTTTTGGTTCAGCACTTTCGAAGTATTGCAAAGGAGAGTATTTTAGATAGAGCTCATTTTATCAGGGACTTAACAAGGCACATACCTAAGCTAGTAACAAGCGAGGATAATTTCAATCTCAATAGGCTAGTGACTGATGAGGAGGTTAGTGAGGTCATCAAAGAAATGCATAATGGTAAAGCGCCAAGCGCTGATGGTTTCAATGTGGATTTCTTTAAAGCTTGCTGGAACATTGTGAAGCAAGATATTCTGAATGTCGTGGAGGACTCTAGGATGAATAGAACCATTTTGAAGGTGCTCAATACATCTTTCATCTCTTTTATCCCCAAACAGGACATTGCTCAGACTCCAGATAGATTTAGACCCATAGCTTTGTGCAATGTGGTATACAAGATAATATCCAAAGTCATTGCCAATAGACTCAAACCCCTTCTTCATACTCTAGTTTCTAGGGAGCAATCACGAAATGTGGAGGGTAGAAAAATTCTCAATAACATCATTCAAGCGCATGAGGTGGTTCATTCATTGTTAAGGAATAGGAAGGCGGGAATGATTATGAAATTGGACCAAGCCAAAGCTTATGATAAGTTGAATTGGACCTATATCAGGAAGGTCCTTCTAGCCTTTAGATTTGACCATAACTGGGTAAGATGGGTTATGGCCCTAGTAACTTCTTCTAGCTTTTCAATTTTGGTTAATGGTTCTCCATCCAAGACTTTTACTCCTTCAAGATGCCTCAAGCAGGGAGATTCGCTCTCCCCCTTTCTCTTTATTCTCATGATCGAAGACTTGGTCGATCTATCAAGCATGCTAAAGAAGTGGGTAAAGTCAAGGGTCTCCAACTCTCTGAGACTGGACAAGCTCTGACCCATCAACAATTTGTTGATGACACCATGCTACAGGGCATCCCCACGGTCAAAGAAGCACTAGCTTATAAAAAAATCCTAAGTGACTTTTCCATGGCTACAGGTATGTAGGTAAATCTCTCCAAATCTAAGATTTTCTTCTTTAACACTAATATTGCTATCCAGAGGAATATCTCCAGAATTTTGGGCTTTCAAAGGGATGTGCTTCCTTCCAAATACTTGGGAGTTCCTCTAACTGATAAACCTTTTCATAAGAGCATTTGGGAGCCGATGATTAACAAGATGCAAGATAAAACTCGGAAATGGACTATTAGATCTTTAAACTTGGCAAGCCGGTTGGTGCTTACAAAATTTGTACTTCAATCAATCCCCGTCTTCATTCTTTCAGCCCTTCCAGCTCCAAAAGGAGTTTGGCAACAATTTAGAACCATTCAAAGAGACTTTCTTTGGGTAAGGGGGAGGAGAGAAAGAAATGGGCCTTGGTAGCTTGGGATAAGATATGAAAACCTAAAAACCATGGAGGTCTTGGACTGGATAATCCAGAAGTGCTAAGAAACGTTTTAGGGGCAAAATTATGGTGACGTTGGGTAAAAGATCCAAAGGCTCAGTGGGCTCGTATTTGGAAAGAAAAATACGCCGACAATTGGCAAGATAATGATCACATAAGGATGACTGGCATCATAAAAGGCTCATCCATTTGGAATAAAGCCTGGGAGAATAGAGGCTTAGTGCAAAAGAATAGCTTCTGGGAAATCAGAGAGGGAGATCTTGCTTTGTTTTGGGAGGATAAATGGTAACAAGAACCTACAATTCTAAGAAAAGACTTTGTGGACCTCAAGAAATAAACTGATACCAAAGGGTTAATTAAGGTAAAAGATTTTTGGGATCAAACCAATAGTGAAGGAAAATGGAGAACCTGGAAGAATATGGATACAGAGATGATATCCCCTTGAAAGCAAAAGCTGATGCACTTCTAACAATGTTGGACCAAAGGAAAATTTTGGTTTCAAAGGGGCATGACCAACTTAGATGGGGCAACAATAATGAAGGTACCTTCAATCTTAAGGAGGCAAAGCGCATAATCGTGGATCTGGATTCTAATGAACCGGACAGGGTTTGGCAGAACCTATGGAGGCATCAAGGATGGATGAAAATCAAACTCTTCATGTGGCTGGTATATCATAAGAAAATTTTGACCTGGGAAAACATTCGGAAAAGGGGTGTTCTGGGAGCTTCTACATGCTAGCTTCGTGAATCCCAAGAGGAAACGATGGAGCACCTTCTAAATAATTGTATTTTCACCTCCAGGTTGTGGGATACTTTTGCCACAATTTTCAAACAGACAGGCAGGGATAAAGGAAGCATTATCAATACCCTTAATAACTGGAGAAGAAACTTCTCTAATTATGAAATTCTTCGCTCAGCTTGGGCTTTAACTCCAAGCTTCATAATATGGAATGTATGGAAGGAAAGGAACTATAAAATCTTCAAAAATGAAAAAAATTCCTCCCAGCGCATTATTGTGCAGATCTTAAGACAGCTTAAGGAGACGGTGGGAACTTTAGTGTGAACTTCCCCAAAGAATCCACCTTCAGAAGCTGAAATGAAGATACTTATTCAGTTGGGTATGCAGGGGCTTATACCTCAGGGCATAGATAGGAAGGTGAAGAAACTAGTCAATAAGCTAGACTGCTGGCATCCTCCCCCTCAGGGTTTTTTGAAATGCAACATTGATGGGGCCTCAAAAGGAAACTCGGGTATTTCTGGTTTTGGAGGGGTGTTAAGGGATGAAAATGGAAGCATCCTTTTTATTTTTCATTTCCATTTGGGAAGAGCTACAAACAATATGGTGGAATTAATGGCACTTGAGCAATGTTTAGAAATCCTAAAGCAGGACAATATCCAGAATATAATAATTGAAGTTGATTCTGAGTTAATCATTAATTCGATCAAGAGAATATGCTATGGCACAGAGCCGGAAAAAGTCTCAAGACACTGGAGGCTGCTTCAGGTCTTTCAAAGGATTCAGTTTCACCTTTTGTGCTTGCGAACCGTGCGTTTTACTCATGTGCGAAGGATGACAAATAAATTGGCAGACATTCTAGCCAATCAAGGGGTGCTCTGCACCAAAATCAAGGTCAAGTTGAGTTGGCAAGACATGCCTCGGAATAGATTGAGGGAGCATTGTCTCAATTAGGCGGATGAGGACAGAATGTTATTTCGAAACAGAGTCGCAGAGACGGGGTCTAGTTGATTCAGATTCTATATGAAGTGTTATTCAAAAGTGATGTTACAATTGGGGTGCAGGTCTTTGTCTGCCTCCTCAGCCCAAGTAAGTGCAAACCTAGAAGTCTCAGGTGGAAGTTGCTCGGCAGATAGTGGTTCTCGGATGACCGAATGGTGAACATCAAGAATGGTAAGAATATTTTCATCTTCCTTTGGTTCAAGCGCCTGACGAGTTGGGATGGTGTGAGGTACTGGAGGCTCGGCTTTCTCAGCAGACTCAAAACCCCATGCATTACTTCCAGTGGTGTCAATACCACTCTCGGGGTGGTTTCTTGTTTATCGCATGCCCTTAAAGCCGAGAGCAGTTTTTCGGAGATGGGAGCGATTCCACTCACCACGCAACACGTGACCAAGGTTGGGGAGAGAATACCATCCTCATCACACAATAATTCTATGTGCTTTTGGTTCATGCGATATGGTCCTCTGCCATTGGATCAGGCGAGGAGAATCAATGGTCAGGGAGCAACACGCACGTTGGTGGGTCCGGGTCTTTTATCGCGCAGTGGGTCATAAGGTGATTGCGCAATAATTCTATGTGCTTTTGGTTCATGCGATATGATCCTCCACCATTGGATCACACAAGGAGAATCAACGGTCAGGGAACAGCGTGCATGTTGGTGGGTCCGGGTCGTTTGGCCTTTTATGCATCGTTTATTTTGGATTTGAGTTGCTTTGGGTCTGTTGTTTGGGTCTTTAAGACCTAGTTGGCAGATTTTTATTTTGGTGAGGCTTTTACCCAGGGCTAAAAGGTTTAGCCTGTGGTCATTTGTATTATATGTAATTTTACCCTTTGAACATTTTTAATAGAAGGCACGACTCTTGCATTAGCAAAAAAGAAACTAACCTAGATCCATCTTAACCTCGAATCTAAGCATTGAGAGGGATCAAATCTCTCAAGGTACAAACCTTTCCTCAAATTGTGCACTAAAAAAAGATATTTGATCCCTCTTGGCGCTTGATAGATCCTAGGGTAAGATGGATCTAGGTTGGTTTAGATGCATCATATTGCTGGAAGGCTAAGGGTTCTTATCGCCTACCTTTTTGTTATTTGTAAAGTCATTTTTTGTTTAGAATTTTGTTTAAGCTTTTGAATCTGAATGTGAATATGACAAATTTGATATATGTTAAAGTAATTTAAAATTGTTGTAATCAAAAGTATTTAGGTTTGAAAATGTATAAAATTAATATAAATGTTAATGTATTTTTTTATGTATAAATAAATTATACTTATTTTTTATAAGAAAAAATTAAGTATATGTGAATTATAAAAGGTTTTGTTTAACATTAAAATAAATATAATTCAAAATTTATTTTATGATGTTTTTAATATTTTTCCTTCACAATTTATTAATATATATTTTTAATGAGATTGTAATTTTTAATTATTCAAATTGTATTATTGAATGTATAAATGGATTAGTACCCTAAAAACTTAAAAATTGTAAGACACTTAGATTATGCAAACTATATGACTCATATGGAATTTAATAGATCCCTAATAAATTTCAAAAAACTTAATACAAAATATAAAAATAAAAAATAAAACATAAAGCAATGAAATTGTGTATCTATTCATTAAAATATCTATGTTATTAAATAAAATCATATATATATATGCTCCTCATAGAAAAGGTAATTATTATAATATATTGTGATAAGGTCTTGAGGAAAGAATTTGTCATGGGTCTTGACGAAAGATTTTGTTATGGGTAAGGTGTAAAATTTTCACAACATTACAATGGTCTTTTTTCTATATAGAACTCAACTACTTGCTCTTAACGTGTTACTACATTTTATAGACGAGAAAAGGGAAATTTTATTGTTACATTATTCAAATCTTAGGGTGTTATTATTAAAGAAATTGAAGAGGGATACACATTTATGTGCACTTAGTGATGAAGGATTTATAGGTGAGGAATTAGTTATAAATGTTTCATTTATTATTTTGGAAAATTTTCACTTTCATGTCATTGAAGTATCTTGTAATTTTTGTTAAGAATTAGTAGAGAGCCTTCATTTTGGAGTGTGTAGTTTGCTTCTTCTTCTTTAGAAGGAGAAAATCAACACACTTTCTATTAATAAGTCTATTTACATATATTAATATTTATCATCATTCTTGCATTAATCACCAAAGATACCCCTATTTAACAATATGTCCAATGTATCCCATATGGCATCTATAAAAAATCATCCAAAAACAACTACATCTTTTAAATAGAAATATGATATCTATATATGAACGCAACAAGTATATTATTGCTAGAAACACTGATGACACTAAACAAAAAAATCCCATACTATATCATATATAGAAGATTTTTCCTGACCCAAGATAATAGTGATTGTTATATGCAATGTAGATGATATCTCTAGGAAGATATCAATGGCCAAATTTTGATAATGCATTTGTAGTCCTAATTTGTTCACATAATATATGAGTAAAAGTTAGCCCATCAAATAGTACAAACATATTTTTAGTCAAGTATGGGAGGATCAAAGGAGATCTTGTCTGCAACTCACTCAACAATTGCATTACGTCACCAAATATGTATATTACCTCTATCTATAACCATTTTGCACAATATAATATACCCTGTAGTGCAATGATCTCTACCCTCGAGTTGGTGCCCATCCCATTGAACTAGTAGAAATAATAGTATTGTCCAAGCTTAATAACTATATATGCACCACTCCCACAAATGTTCTTATTTGCAACCCCATAAGAAAACCTCACAAGATATCTTTGCCAAATCTCCACCTATTTAATGCATCTCTTCAATCCCAAGACAAGTCTCGTTGAAGTATGAAAATATATTAATATTGGTTTGATTGATGTATAATGAATAATTCTAAAAAACAAACATATTTTTGCATTTCCAAATTCCCCATGAGATATAGAAAGGAAAGGTTTGGTATTCTTTATATCCCATCTTCTAATCTATAATACAAGCAACATGACTGATGTATTCCAATCGACAGGGATCAGAGTGTGTAGTTATCTTTTTATCAACATATGTTTTATGTGAAGTAATTAGATTCTAGCAAATGTGTGTCATCTAGTACAACTTCATGTTTTCTTGAATTGATTTAAGAAAATATGGTCATATTTGACTACTTTTGGGAAGATCTAAACCTCTCTAGGTGATTCAAGTATATTTGACAGCTTAAGTGGGAAATCTCACACCTTTTAATTTAATTCATTATTACAAGTAGTGTTATCAAAAATTTGTGAGAACTATTGTGGAGAAATCCATTATCATTCTAGTAAATTCTTTGAATTTTATTATTTCCTTCAAGAATGAACACCAAGCCAAAGTGGGTATCTTAAGATCTCAATGCCTACAATATGAGGGTAAGTAATTGGAGGACCTAATCACACTATATGATTATGAAATCTACAAGGATCACACTATATGATTATGAATCTACAAGGAGGGTGGTTTTGGGTTATGTCTTCTTCCAATAGCGATAATCCTTGTTGTGCCAAACCCACATATTGCTAAGAAATTGGATGAAATGCCAACTTTGAAGGTCAAGTAGTGGAAGGTAAATGAATTCAATTTATTACTTAAATTTGAGGTAGTAATATGTAGGTTTAGTAGATTCTCGCCATGATTGGTAATTTTACATAAATAGATACATTTTAACTATATTAAGAACCATGAGATCCCTTTGTGCTATTTTTTATATTTCTTGCACAATTTTATATTCATGATGTTTACCATAGAATATCTGAGGATTGTATCCAAAATGCTATTTTGATTCAAGATCTCTAATACAACTCTTTCTTTTACTTGTCTCAATGTTTAATGACATTAGAAACTCTTTGGCAATTTTTTTAAAGTATGATGTAAATGAAACTCTTTGGCAAATTTTTTAAAGTATGATGTAAATGATTCATTATGAATTGTTCATATATGCATGCAATTATGTCAGTATTGAATTTTGTAAATGTCTTCCAAATTAAATGATGTTGAAACACGGAAATTTTAAATAAATTTAATACTTGGACCATGAACAACTATTTTTAATAATTAACACTAGCATTATCATTAAATAGATCACCACCTATAAAAAATATATCTTAATCTCATAATTCATTCCAGGAAAAAAAATAAATAAAAAAATAAATAAAAAATAATAATAATAATAGCCTTTTAAACCTAAAAAATTACAACCATATGATCTTATGATCTTGGAGTGTAGAAAAATAAAATATTAAATTTTTCCCTTTTAAATTTTAGAAAAACAATAAAAACAAACATAGACAATTGTATGTATGGCTTTGAATGAGTCATATTCACACGATTAAATTATGCGTTTCGTTATGGTAGCTGCAACTGTTCAAATAATGGCCAATCAGGTTCGTTGACTTTTTGTTAACCAACCATTTTCCCTAAGTTTCTCCTTCAACTTTCGACGGATGAATTTATGGCGTAACATAATTAATTTGGGGGATGAATTTAAGCCGTAACATCATATAATTGTCTGATGAATTTATGGCGTAATGTTACGAGAGAATTGCTCCTGGAAATGAAACCAAATTTCTTGCTAACTCGTCACACATATTTAAGCTAACCAAATAATATATTATTGAAATTGTTAAAAGAGTATAAATATATACTAAAAGAATATAAAATTTGGGAAGATATTTTTTCAAGAATGGAATAAAAAATAAGTTTATAATTAAATTTTAGAATTTGAAATCAGTTATATAATTTAAAATCA
>APFE030753097.1:43186-57119 GCA_000404065.3 Pinus taeda
TTAATAACTTTGGATTAAATTAATAAATCATAATATATATTAACTAGCCCTAAGGGTTATCTCAACTGGTCGAGTCCCTATTGTTAAGTGCCTCGGTGATCGGGAGGTCACAAGGTCAATTCTCCTTGACACCCTTAGGGTTAGGAGGTCACAGGGTCAATTCTCCTCGACACCCTTAGGGTTAGGCCTTGATAGTCTGGCCGACGAGATTTAATTCCCTTCGGGGTTGATTTGCCCATATTTTCCTATGTGAAACAATCATGATATATATTAACTCTAGATATATATGGGAGCGAAGAACAAAGACATAGGGTGATAGAGGTGGAGAGATAGGGGGAGTGACAAGGGAGAGATGGAGATAAACTTAAGGATAGGGGATAGAAGGAATGAAGAGAGAGAGAAGGACATGGGTGAGAGATGTAGAGAAGGGTAAGAGGGAGAGGGAGACACAAAGATGGATGAGGAGAGAGAGAAGTAGAGAGAGCAAGAAAGTGAGAGGATTAAAGAGAGAGAGAGAGAGAGAGAGATTAGGGAAGAGAGAGGAAGGTAGGAGAGAAAGGGAGAGAGAGGAATTGCAAGAGAGTAGGAGAGAGGGAGGGAAGAAGAAATACATAGAGAGTGAGAAATGGAGAGAGAGGGAGTGACCAGGGACAGATAGAGAGAGAGAAAGTATGTTTAGGGGTGAGATAAAGAGATAAAGAAAGAGAAATAGAGATATGAGGGGAGAGAAAGAGAGAGGGAGGGATATAGTAACATAGTTTGAGAGAGAGAGAGAGAGAAGAGGAGAGAGAGTGATGGAGAGAAGGATGTGAGAGAGAGAGGAAGGGAGGGAGAGGGGATGGGAGAGAGAGAAGGAGAGAGGGAGAGAGAGAGAGATGGAGTTGGAGGGGGAGAGAGAGGGAGGAAAGAAAAAAACATAGAGAGATAGAGGTGGAGAGAGAGAGGGAGTGACAAGGGAGAGATGGAGAGAGAGGAGAGGAGGGAAGCGAGAGAAGAGGAGAGGAGAGATATAGGGAGAGAAGGGCAAGAGAGAGAGAGGGAGCCACATAGATGGAGGGGAGAGAGAGAAGGGGAGAGGGAGGGAGATAGTGAGTGAGTAAGAGAGAGAGAGAGAGAGAGCGATGGGGGGGAGAGACAAATATGATTTCGGGAGAAAGAATCATAAAAATGAGATGTGAGGAATTCATGCATATGATTCTATATCATTGGAATCCAAGGATCTGAGAGGTCAAATGTTTAGGAACGGAGAAAGGACAGTTGCCATAAATTTTGCTAGGCCAAAAACTATTGCACAATTCAAACAAGGAAAGAATATTAAGAACAATCAAGAACCTTCTACCACATAATCCAGAGAGCATGGATCCTTACAGAATCCCTCTATAACATAAACAGAAACTTCCCTGGGAAGAAAGGAAGATAAGATTGGGTACGAAAGAAGAATCTTGTCGTAGCCATGGAGGGCGAGTCTATAAACAGTTGCATATGGAAGACATGAATTAGAAAACAACACTAGAGCTCACAAATGCAGATCACCAAGAGCTCCTACAAGCAAATACGTCGCATAGGCTTCACATTAAACTCCCATAATAAATAGATACACTTAGTTAGGGATAGTTAATAAAATCCCTGAATGATAGGAACTGAATGTCCAAGAAAAACACAATCACAACTACATAACAATAATTACCTAATCTCCATTAATTATAACACTCCCCCTTAATGGAGAAAGGGTTATTAAACACACCTAACGTGTCCCTAAACAAATCAAACTTTAGTCTTCCAAAGGGCTTAGTAAATATATCAGCCATATTATCACAAGAACTACAATATTCAACACAAATCTCTTTGGACTGCACCTTCTCCCTGACAAAATGAAATTGAGTGTCTATATGCTTAGTGTTTTTATGAAACACAAGATTGTAGGCCAGTTTGATGGAACTTTTATTATCGCAATTGATAACTGTAGCTTCTATCTGTTCTTCTCCTGCATCTTGGAGAAGTCTGTGCAACCAAACTGCCTTACATGTTGCTGCACACATAGCTTGATATTCTGCTTCTGTTGAGGATAGGGCAACAAGATGCTACTTCTTGTTGCACCAAGAGATGACCCCGGACCCAATGCTAAAGACATAACCTATAATTGATCTTCTATGATCTAAATTTGCCACCCAATCAGAGTTTGTATAACTTGTCAAACTAACATCAAATGAGTCAAAATACAGAATACCAAAGCCTGAAGTTCCTTGCAGATACCTCAAAACTCCTTTCACTGCAATCCAATGGTTCTCATGAGATTGAGTCATAAACTAAATCAAAACACTCTCTACATAAGCTAGATCTGGTCTCGTTGTATTCAAATAGATAATACTACCAACCAACTATATGTACAATGTTGCATCCACATATTTCGAACCATCATCCACCTAAAGTTTGTTGTTCTATTGTAAAGGCACAAATGTAGCCTTGCACTCATCCATTTTAAATTTAGTCAACAAACTCTTAGCATACTTACCCTGGGACAAGAAAGTTTGGTTTGAATCTCTCCAAACTTCTAGACCTAAATAGTAATGCATTTCTCCAAGGTCCTTCATCTCAAATTTTTGTGATAACTGTTGCTTGATTTCTGCAATGACATTGTCTACACTCCCTATCATGATCAGATCATCTACATATAAAGAAATCAACACTATTCGTCCCTTATTATTAAACACAGTATGAAAATTGGGATCATTTTTGCTCCGTTTATAGCCATGCATGAGGAAAAATGAGTCCATTTTTCGTACCAAGATCTAGGAGCATGCTTTAAACCATATAAAGCTTTCTTTAATCTACATACTAAGTGCTTTTCTCCCTTCTTAACAAACCCCTCAAGCTACACTAAGTATACTTATTCTTTTAAATCATCATTTAAGAAAGCAGATTTAACATCTAATTGATGTATTTTCCAATGATGCTTAGTGGCTAAAGCAATAATCAATCTAATGGTATTTAGTTTTGCAACAGGGGAAAATGTTTCCTGAAAATCAATACCTTCTTTCTGGGAATATCCCTTTGCCACCAACCTTTCTTTATGCTCATCAATAGACCCATCTGCTTTAAATTTCAATTTAAATAACCCTTTGCAACCTATGGGTTGTTTATCATTAGGAAGCTTTACTAGATCCCAAGTATTGTTCTTAATAATAGATTCATATCCCTCTTTCATTGCTTCCTTCTATTCAGAACTCTTACTAGCTTCATAAAAATTAGAAGGCTTTGCAATGTTTAACATACCAGTCATTAACCTGTTCATGGAATACTATGTCTCTACTAACAAACACCTTGTGAGTAGAAGGATCAAACATTTTATAGGCGTTATACTCACTGCAATATCCAATGAAGGTACATTTAATGGCCTTTGAATCTAACTTCTTGTTGTTCTCTTTGGGAACATGCACAAAAGATTTACAGCCAAATACTCTAAGATGACTTACTGCAGGCTTGAAGCCAAACAATGCTTCAAAAGGAGTTTTATAATCAAGACTTTTAGTAGGACTCCTATTCTTCAAATATACTGCAGTATGGACAACATCTGCCCAAAAACCATTAGTTAGATTCCTACCTTTCAACATATTTCAAGCACACTCCACCAGTGTTCTGTTTTTCCTCTCAGCTACTCCATTTTGCTGAGGAGTGTAACGTGTTGTAAATTGCTGATGTATCCCATGCTCATTGCAGTGTTTGATGAAAACCCCTTTCTTGAATTCTCCGCCTTGATCTGATCAAAGAATTCTGATGAACTTTCTTGTCTGAATCTCAATCATGTTTCTGTATTTCTTAAAATATTCAAAAGCATGACCCTTCTATTGAATAAAATATACCCATGTGAATCTTGTACAGTCATCAACAAAGATTAAAAAATAGTAGGCCCCACCTAACGATCATGTCTACATCAGGCCACATAAATCAGTGTGTACGAGTTCAAGTATATCCCTTTGTTTCCTATCTTTAATAGCAGGAAATTCATCTCTATGTTGTTTACCAAATGCACATGCTTCACAATCAATATACATTTTTTTCAAAACAGGAAGACCATCTACCATACCTTTGTTCTGCAATAGAAGAAGGTCTCTAAAATTGATGTGCCCAAGTCGCTGATGCCACAAATTTTCAGTAGACTTATCTGATGACATCAAGGCTTGGTGTGGCGTACTCTTCACATCCAGTTTGTAGAGTCCTCCTATGCGAATACCTGTAGCAATGGGCTTCATCTGGTCCAATAAGTCTGTAATAATACAATGAGATTTAAAGAATTCTACCTTCAGATCCTGATCTGTAATCTTTGATATAGAAATCAGATTCTTCTTAATACCAAGAACATACCACACATCAGATATATTCTTGATCTTTCCATCAGGCAGAGTAACAAGGACATCTCCATGTCCCTTAATCTCGTATCCTCTATTATCTCCAAGGTATACTTTTACTCCAGTGTTGGATTCTCTAAAATTTCTGAACCATTGCTTTTTACCTATCATATGTGAGGAGGCTCCAGAATTTACAAACCAAATATCTGATTCATCCTCCTTAGTAGCTAAAGCAGTCTCAGCTTCAGCCATAAACAATCTCACATCATAATTATGATCTGCATCTGCATCAGCCAAATGACCTGCATGTCTTCTCTGCTTGTACCTCTCCCCATCTGCCTTTTTCTTATGGCAAAATTTAGCAATATGGCCTATCTTACCACAATAAAAGCATTTAGGAGCAGATTCATGTTTATGCAAGGTCATACCTTATGGTGTCCTTTTTCTTGATGTGCTCCCTATCGTGTGATCAGCCATTGCTTTCCCTCTTGGCTTGAACTTTGTGATCAAAGCAAGATCTGCATTTTGAGGTTTGAGAGACAACCTCCTTTCCTCTTCTTGTAGCAAAATCCCAGTGAGCTCTTCAAAGCTTGGAGGCTTTTCTCTTGCATTCAATCCGGTTATAAACATATAATAATCATCCATCATGTTGTTCATAGTAATCGTCACGAGATCATCATTTGGCACGGTCTGACTGATATTAGTTAGTTTATCTTTAACTTCCTTTATCCAAGATATTAATGAAGAAACATACTCATCCTCCTCCATCTTGATTGAGATAATCTTCTTCCTAAGGTACAAGGTTCGACTGGTGTTCTTGGTCTCGTACATATCTTTGAGAATCGTCTAGATGTCATTCATTGTCCTGCAATCTCGAATGTGAGGGATGATGCAATCTTTGACTGATAACTTAAGTAACACCTTTGCCTTCATCTCCCTTTTCTTCCAGTCTTGAATTGTTGTATTCGATCCACCAGTTGCAGTAGTCAGCTTGACTTTATCACCGGTGGCAATGCTATAGGCATTATGTCCCTCAAGCAGAGTCTGGAGCTTAAATTTCCAATTTGTGTAATTGGAACCATCAAACTTATTACTCTCATTGAGATAAGATTCAGCGATTTTATTATTCATATTGAATGAATAAAAACTTCAACAATTTAACAACCCTTGAATGTTAAAAACAATACCCTGATCACTGAGAATTTCCTTCACAAAAAAGTAGCCCTGAATAATACTAATTCCTCAAATTTCAATTCCAGATCTTTTTTTTAAAGATCACTCCAAACTCTCATAAGAAATAGTCACCCCCTTTCTTTAAAAAAAAAAAAAATAAGGAGCCCTCCAAAAAATCCACATAATTTTTATTTTTTTTAATTAAAGCTTTGGAAAACTTCAATTAAAAAAAATAATTGTCTGAGGGATGATTATTTCTTCACCACTGTGGGGAGGAGGAGGAACAAAAGACCTCTCACTCGATGCTACCATAGTCACCGAGATTCTCTCGGTCAATACACTTCCTCTACGCAAACGACAGAGCACCGGCATTCTCCACGCACAGCCCCTTCAACATAGCAACTATCTGAACGATAGGTCCAACCCACACAGCCCACGTAGCAATGCTGGGCAAACTCCTCTCTCCCTCGCGGCCTTCCAATTAAATGTAGATCCAACTGCTCCACTGCTTCTACACAGGATCCAACGCCTTCCACCACACATAGTCCTTCCTCCTTCTCGACACAAGCCTCCTACAGGCTGGTGCGAGCTCCTTTCACCCTGGCAGACTACACAACAAGTAGTTTTGTTTGTTTAATCACACTTCTCTTCAGCAATCGACCACAAGCTGTCTCAACTGGCTTCTTCATGTGGCAAAGCTAGGACAATCTCCCCCTTATACAGGGAGCCTCCTCAAAAGAAAATGCAATCCATTGTTTTTCACATAGCGTTCAAGCACACGCAACCCTAAAAAAAACACAGCACAATCATCGTAGCTATTTACCTTGCATCTGCAACTAGTCGCTGAGGTACACCAAATCCTACGACGATTCCTCGCTGAGGTACACCAAAATCCTGCAACAATGCAGAAAAATAAAAATGGGTGAAATCCCCAAGAGTATCATCATTGATTACTCTTCAGCTCCGTGCGACGACGTCGCATTCCTCAACTCAGCATACATGCCTCTCCTTCCTGCAGCTCCGATACCATGTCAATAGTTGCATATGGAAGACATGAATTGGCAAACAACACTAAAGGATCTCACAGCTGCGGATCACCAAGAGCTCCTACAAGCAAATACACCGCATAGGCTTCACATTAAACTCCCATAATAAATAGATACACTTAGTTAGGGATAGTAAATCAAATCCCTAAATGATAGGAACTGAATGTCCAAGAAAAGCACAATCACAACTACGTAACAATAATTACCTAATCTCCATTAATTCTAACAGAGTCTAGTGGATGTTCTCAAGGAGGTGATGCAAAAGGGCTAGATGTTGTTAACTCTGAGGAAGTTAGAACATTTGCGTTAAAAGAAATAGATAAACCCCGATGGCAAGAGACAAGATGATGTTTAGGCCATAATAAAAGGATGCATGGCATCCATAGCATCCATGGCTTCCATGGGAGCTAGTTTGATGGGCATGCAAAGACGTCACTGTAGATGTGATCTACTTGAAATGGTTATCGGAAGGAGGACCAAGTGGATATGCAAGTATAATAACATTGATCACACTTCCATGAATGTGAGCCCTATTGTGGCAAGGGCCATATGTGACTGGGTAATGACCCACCAAAGTACCGTAGTGAGGAATGAAAGATTGACACTTTTCCACTTTAGGAAATAGTGACCTTGTGCATTCGATTATCTATACGATTTCTGGCATCAATATGAAATGACAATTGTTGGAAATCAATGTATAAATTACACAGGATCGAGGGTTGAACATCACAATAGGAACAACGGATTCGTTGCTCAGGTACAACAAAGGGGTATGGTTGAATACATAAATGGTGAGTAATATGGTAATGTCTCATAGAGTGGAAATGATAAGACTAGGCAGAGGCAATGTTAATGTCAAGGATGTTCACGCAATGTTTGATGAAGCGCTTTAATGAGATGATGGTTTTATTGGTCAGATGTAATCATGGGTCCTGTTGAGGAGAGAGACCAGATGGGCTAGACTAAGCGAAATTGTGTTGAAAAGGTAGATTCATGTATGGATTGTACAAGATAAAGAAGCAGAGTGTTGTCATATGGATCGGCCAAAGAAAATAATGGTGGAGATGGGGTGAATGGTGCTAATGTTTAGTCAAGGAGGTCGTGTGCAATGTATCAATGTTTTAATGGTTTTGGTTCAAGTTGTGAAATATTGTTATAAACAGGTGCATTATCATAGGAAGTCGTAAGACCTAATGTAAGCACACATGTTATGTGGGAGCACATGTTATTGTAAGGCATGAATGATTTTCTCAAACATATATATAGTGCAGTGGCACATGGAGTCATCAAACTGTGGAATTGACCACTTGAAGAGGTATTGGGTGACAGGTGTGTTAGTAACCTAGCTTGATGGGGGAATGTGAGAACTAAGATAAGATGGGTGATGAATGGGACTAGGTCAATCTCTCGGAGTCAAGCTTAAGGGGGGATTGTTAGGGTGGTTTAGTTAAACTTGACTCAATCAAGTTACCAGTGATATTCCAGCTCCAAGTACATGTCACCCATGATTTTTCCAGTGGTATTTTTGTTTAATGTAGCCTATTTAAAGGCTCAAAACTCCATGGTAAGTCATCTCGCTAGCTAGTGCAATTAAGAAACCATGTCTTTAGATACCACCACTTCCCTCTATGATTTATAATCCCTAAACCACCCCAAATCTATCGCTCAGCATAAATGCTCACAGGGAAATTTGAAGCTGAACTATATTATTACAATCTAGAAAAATGTCAGCAAGTTTCATCGATTTTGTTCATACTTACAAACCAAAGAACACGAAAATTATCAATGAAGATGTTGTACCGGCCTAAGGATTCTGACAAATGTTGGACAAGTTTTTTTGAGAATGGGGACTTTGTAAAGCTTGAGATAGTAGGTAGGTGGTCAACCAGTTTTTTTAGAATGGGGACTTTGCAAAGCTTGATGTAGTAAGTAGGTGGTTGGCAAAATAGTGGAGTGGAACTGAATGAAAAAATTGAGGGCCTGGTCTAAGAATTCTGTGAGGATTTTATTCCGGGTGGAGGTTCGAACCTGGGACGCCCTCATCGAGATGCTTCTTCCCAATCTCATAATCCGAATTGACATTTGTTTAGTAGGTGTAGCAAAGGGGTTTGAGCTTATAAGGCCTTTTCTCCTTAAATATGTACTGAATAGGTATAATAATATCGAATCTTCCTGCACACCCCCTTTGACAAGGACTCATATAAATTCTTCTTTCTCAAGAATGCAAATAGTCTCGCAGTTGTTCACGATGAATGGGATCACTACATGCCTATTTCTTCATATCAATTGGTTCTCCAAATGAATTAAAGGCGTATTGCAATCCTTTATTTCAAATGCACGTCATGTTCGGTTGTTTTTTTGTAAAATTAGTGATGGAAGAACAAAGGATGATCACTAACATGCCAAACATATTGTAAACTACCAAATTGTAAACTACCAAGGATAAGGATCGTGATCACAAATACTTGAAGAACATCCGCAAGTGTAAAATAATAGAGTCGTGTGTTTAAATATAACCTGGTCACTGCTTGAATACGGTGTGAAAGTTTGAAACAAAATTACAATGGTGCAGTTTAATTAATATAGTGTGTAACAAAAATTCAATGGTGGAGTTTAATTAATGGGTGGAATGACATTTTTCAGAAGATTTAGATAATTAAATTTTAACTTATCTTCCCACGTTAGAAATGTTGCAACTGTCATCACTCCACTCCATTCCTTGGCGTTCACTGGAATCCACCTGACCGGCCAACAAGTCCTCAAGTTTTATGGCCTCTTTCAGCTCTGCCACTACTTCACTCATGCTAGGTCTACAGGAGCGTCCAGCCTGAACACATCTCGTCGCTACTTTGGCAACACAAGTCATGGATTTCACATCGTAACTTTCGCCCAACATCTTGTCTATGATTTCTGTTAATGTGCCACCATTTTCATCTATTTCTGCTAGATACGGTGTTGCCTGTAAATATGCCAATAATTATTGTTAGTGTCTACCCGAACATGCACTACTAAACATTCTCTTGTCAATGCCGTCAAATATTCTTATTTTGGAATGATTGATGATACGAATCCTTACCCAGTGAATGATGTTTACTTCATCTTCAGCTAGTTTTGGATCTATGGGTGCTCTACCCAATATGATTTCCAGCAAAACCACTCCGAAACTATAAACATCACTCTTTTCCGTCAACATTTGAGTGTTGTAGTACCTGTGAAAGTAACCCCTGGTAAACTGATATTTATTTTATTATATATACATATATATATATATTTAAATTAAATAAATTCTGCCCTCTGAACATTTAATTGAAAGCTGAGCGCGACCAAAAATTAAAAGAAAGCTTCACAGGCATGATGGAAAATTTGGCAGTAGTCGAACTTAGTTCGTTAAACATAAAGAATAAAATTTGGCAGCACTCGAACTGAATTTGTTAAACATAAAGAATATTGCAAAAAGAGTTATGTACTCTGGATCGAGGTATCCGAATGTTCCTTTCACTGCAGTGGTAACATGAGTAGCCTCCCCATCATTTGTTATCCTTGAAAGACCGAAATCGGCTACTTTTCCATTAAAATTGTTGTCTAAAAGGATGTTGGCGGTCTTTATATCCCTGTGAATTATCTTTTGGGCACAACCTACGTGCAGGTATTCCAGTCCTTTGAATAGAAACCCACAAGTAGATAGCGTCAGATATGTGGTTAAGTATTATTTGTCCACTAAGCAATACTTAATAACTGGCGTTCAGATCATAAAAATGTGCTGAGCATTAAAGTAATTAAGAGAAATAGCTACCTTGCGCTGCATCTAAAGCTATTTTGAGCCTGGTTCTCCAATTTAGATTGGAATGTCGCGCCCTGGGACCTGGTAAACAAAATAACAGAAGTAAATGCGTGTGGGCTACCTTGTCTATTCTATCGACTCAAGCAAGCATATCTCTCAGCTGAAGTATTTACCATAAATGTGATCCCTTAGGGAACCTCCCGGCATGTACTCGTAGACAAGCATAACTTCTTTGGATTGGTTACAATAACCCAATAGAGATACCAAGTTCCTATGATGAATTCTGGAAAGAAGATCAACCTGCATAGAGTAAAATAACATGCATGAATTATAAATACATATACTACCTAAACTGTGTGGTTAGACATTGTTACATAATCCAAATTACACCATATTATATAATTAAAGAAATAAAGAAATATACGAGAATCACCTCATTCATGAACTCCTGAAATCCCTGTTGGGAGAACTGCGAGAGCACCTTTACTGCTATGTTTCTTCCTCGGGGTAATTCGCCTAAGAACACCGATCCAAATCCCCCTCGTCCGATCTCCCGACTAAAGCTTTGTGTGGCCGCTATCATCTCTTCCAGAGTGAAGACACCGAGCTTTGTTGGATTTGGCACCATACCCTCTGCAGTACATTCGAAGCACAAAAATCCTTCTAAACTACAGGTACGTTTCATATTATTTTAAAATTATATCTAATATTGCTAGCATTTCCTAACCTCCGGGCACTAAAGATCGTTCCTCTTCCAGCACAGTTCCCTGTTCTTTTTTCCCGAATTTATTGCGGTACATAATAATAGCTACTATCAACGCTAAAGCGATGATGGGAATTCCGGTGAGGGTTGTTCCGAGGACAACCTTCAATTTATTCTCCTTTGTATTATGTAGAATGCATTCCCCCTTAGGGATCTGTAAGTAGGCGTTTCCACAGTAACTGTAACATACCAAAAATAGAGATATTTTACGAACGTCTTCCATTTAGATTAATTACAATCTAAGCTGGATTAGTTATAAATGTCTATGCCATTTTACTTTATAGAAAACAAGAAAGAAAATTGAGAATTTTGGGTGCGGTTTGTGTCAAAACATAAAGAACATAAAATAGGATATGGTTACCTGAATTTCACCAAACTATTGAAGAGCTGGGCAGGAATTACACCACTGAAATTATTATTCCCTATATTCCTGTGGAAAAAATATTGCTATATAAAAATTTCTCATTCATTTAATTTAACTTGGGGAAAATATTAATTATGAATAAAATTTACTGATTATCTTAATTTAATTTTGAATAAGAGTTGCCAAAAGATAAATAGAAAATGAAGAAAGAGGTTGACGTACAACTCTTTTAGGTTTTTCAGTTTAGATAGCCAGAATGGAAAAGTACCGCTCAAAGAGTTGTTTTGTAGATATCTACACGATATAGCAAAGTAAATTTTGGTTTAATGAAGATACAGAAGCTCAATAATAAAACCAGATAAGCAGAAAATTAATTGTTGAAATGAAACTCACAGTTTTTCCACCATGGTTAGACTGGAAAAATTTGGGAACGGCCCCATGAAATTATTATTGCAAAGTGACCTGCAAAATTAAATTTCATCACGAACGGTAAGTACTGCACATCTGATATAACATTCAAACACAAACTATGACCCGAGCCTCATCAGGATTTCTTCGAAATCAAATTCTGCTTACAATTTCACTAATGCTGTCAACTGTCCAATTTCGTTTGGCACCAATCCTGTAAGATTCTTTCCTGACAAATCGCTGGCAACAATACGCTTTTCGTCAACATACAATTTCACCTATGAATCTCCTCAATTTTATGATTTCAACCCTAAACACATGAAATAATCAAACTTACATTTCCGAAATTCTTATTGGCGAAAAATTGCTTTCACAGACAATTCCTTTCCATGGGATCAAAAAGCAAGGATCGGAAATCCAATCTTTTATGCCAAACCTGCTTTTGATGGCCTCTAGAGCTTTAACTGCATTATAAAAACTACTTTGGTTAGAAATTGAATCATAATATCAACCATTCCAGTCTCAAAACGTCAGTGAGGTAACTTACGATCTTGTGCATATGTTGCCGGTTGGGTGTCAACTATTCTGTAAATCTCATAAGCGTTGAGTATGGGACCAATAGTAGCATCACTCGTGTTCTCAAAGCGAAAGTAGAAACTATCTGTTCGATTGGATATGAATGTTAGCTCCAAGGTAGAATAATTGCGCGGAATTGTAATTGCGTCAGATCGAAAATCATCATTTATTGTCACGTAAAATGATCTCAATTGAGACATATTTAGCTTCTCGATCTCTGCAAAATATAATAGCAGTAATACTCTGTGACCAGGGATAGGATCATCCAGTGGAAACAAAACCATTGTACTTATAACCGCTGCCGTTTGCATGACAGCAGGTGGAGGAAGTTCCTTGGTATCATTTGTTAAAATGGGCTCCTCAATACTCACGAACCGTAGATTAGAATTAGTAGTAGACGTAAATTGGTCCCAGATCCGGTCGAACTCGTCCTGAGGATACCTGTTTTATCAACCATACAAAGCCATTCAACTCAGTCATTACAAAAAGAATATAACAAGTGCTCAACGGTACTGCATCCAGATTGCTTCTCACATATCAAATTTCATTTTGTCATGTGGTACCGCCATGGAAAGATCTAAATTTATTAACTGGCCTTAGGAAAATGGCTTACAATGAATATCAACGCGACTACCTGGTTACTTGTGACTCTTAGATTTCCATTAAAAAAAATATCATTACCACTAAATGGTTAATTATTACGGTTAGATTTCCATAAGTAAATGCATACAGCCCAAAATATTCACCTAATCCAATCATACCCATCTCCACCAACATTGTTTCTGTATGGTGACATTAACATTGTGCCTGGCTTAGCCTGTCCGTACATGCCTGGTTTCAGCTTCCTCAGTTGGATACCAGAGATAAAGGGATCATCAAGCTCCGAGGTTCTGATCAAACAAATGTACAGGACTCGGCCAGAACTAACAAATATTGTTTCATCATAAATTGCAACGACTCGATCTGAGATCGATACATTTCCCCTAGCTATCATGCCTGGTGTCTCAATAGAGAAAGCGAAGCTTGGTAATCGTTTGAATCCACTGTAACTTCCAACGACAAACCCTAATCTTAAGAGGTAAGGCACATCGGGGACCACAGGCAATTGATAACAAGACTTTTCAAGAGGCTTTGGGAACACCCGTAGACTGTGCAGGACATAACCGTAGACAATGTCGTAGAGATGCTCTGCTGTCTGACCCACGTCTATGTAGTTAGCATCACTGACCCATGTCATATTGTCTTCACGACCCGCTTTCCCTCCGCAACGGATATTCAAAAATCCTTCCACGAGACCAGATATCAGTTAATAAAACAGTATCTTCTCAACTAAATATAAAAAAGTGATGGATGAGCCTTATAAAACAACAAGATATCAAATGACAATTCTAAAAGTTAGACAAAACAGAAACCCTCCGACTTTCTCCGTAGCAAGCAAACTTATTATGAGCCATTTCTTCCGGTTAGAGGCTAACT
>APFE030753100.1:5652-16801 GCA_000404065.3 Pinus taeda
AGGAATACGTAATTGGACCATTGGTTGTTTTTGGTATGTTGGAATTAATAGCATATGCTTTTGCTATTATTTCCTAAGAAAACTGCGTAAGGACCATAGGGAAAGCCTATATAAACAGCGCTTGGTTGCTTCATGAGACATATCTTCATATCTTCATAGTTCATTGAGAACTGAATAGCTTGAGAGATAATTCTTTTTGTATTGTGAAGAGGATTTCCACTTGATTGATAATACATGGTTGGGGTTTTATGCTAGTGATTTCCCTTGGATATATCTTGTGTTATGTGTGATTAATTCTCTTGATCAGTTATGCATGTTTCTACTTGATGTTTCTCATGTTTTCGATTATGCTTCTGCTTAATGTTTTGTAGAAGTAGAACAAGTATTATGCTTTAGGACATTGCATATATCGATTTGTTCTACAGGTGAAATTTCTACAATAATCATACTCATTCATGCTTTTTAATGAACCTGCAAACAATTATTACATCTTCCTGTCTCCATGGCTACTTGAGACACATCTTCTTCTTCAGAAACTATAACTGTAGAATCTGTTCTACTGTCAGGTTCTCTCATCAGTTTCTCCAGCAGTTTAATCTCCTCTTCACACTTAGCAAGCACTTCATCACAATGCTCTCTTCTTCTAGCTTCATCCTTTACATGTTGTGTTACAATATTAAAACCCTATCTTCCTCTAACCCTTGTAATCTCAAGGTCTTTCCGTTGTAGCAAATCACTACTTCCCTCATTCAAGAGGTCTTCTCCATCATACTTTTGACATCTTCAAAAGATTGTCCATCCTCTTCAAAACACTCCTTTGTCAGTGTTCCTTTTACCAAGGTTAAATCCTTTGCATAGGGTTCCTCCTTCTTAACATCTTTCAGTAGATGTCCTTCTTCCCTACTATATGTCTCAACAGTTTCCATGGCTATCTCCACTGTGCCTATCATCATAGTCAATTGATGATCCTTTACTATTTTTCAACTAACATAGTCTCTTCCTCAAGTTTGCCTTTAGTCCCTTGCTATTTATCTTCTCCAAGAGCTATCCTTGTCTCACCATCTACATTAGCATTCTCCTGCATTTGATTTTCATCAATAACATTAATCAAACTCATTTGGTTACCTTTCTGAGACAGTATTCCTTCATTCTTCATCAGAATAAGATCTTGATTCCTCATCTCCATGACAGCTTCTATAGACTCATCCATAGACTTTTCATTTTATATGCAGTCAAATTCATCCTCTTCTGAAAATTTTTCTTTGTCACCTTTTATTTCTAGATCTTCATCTCCTCTTAAGATATATTCAAAATGTTCTTTTTCTCCTGTAATACCTGCCATCATATACAAACTATCAATTTTAAGAACATAAGACCTTGTGGTCTCACTTGATGCTTCAGCCATTATATCTCCTTGTTGTTCCAAGTTCTCTTTATGACTCGGAAATTCTTCAAGGGTATCCTTTTTAATCTCCTCAAGCCCTTCACTTGGTTGCTTGATATCTTTCCCCAACTGCATATGATACCTATCTATCTCATCTTCTTTCTTCTTCATGACAATATCAGCCAATTGTCCTTCTTTACATGTTTCACTTGCATACATACACAAATTTGTCAGTTTTAAAATCATGTAACCCTTTGACCTCACTTGAAGTTTCAATCTTCAAGTCTTCATCTTCACTTTCTCCCAGAATTTCTCCTTGCTCTGGTTCACAAATGTACTCTTCCATTTCTAACTCAACTTCCTTGAGTTTTTCTATCAGCCACTTTACTTTCTTTTCCTGTAGCCTTCTCTACGTCTCATGCCACTTCACTGGCTTCTTCCTCAAGACCCAACCTAGTCTTTGGCTTTCCTCAAGCATTCTCCTAAATGCATTGAGTTGTTCTTTTAACTCAACAATCTCTTGGTCAATCTCTTTTTGACTCATCTTCTTGGCATTTGCCTTGGCACCCTTCTTCTCATATCTTCTATTGTGGCTTCTCTTTGAATTTCTGCTATGACTATCAGTAGTCATTTTCTTCTCTTATTTCTTCATAAGCCCCTTTTCAACAAGCCTATGCAACAGGAAGTCCTCCTCGTTGCATTCTTACCTCAGTAAGCTCTCCTCACTCAATCTTTTGGTAAGCATAGGTCCTATGTCTGGAACCTTTTCTTGAGCAACACCTTTGCTCCTTCTAGGCTTCTGCAATCTCTCTCTCTTTGAGAACACTTCAGTGGTCCTCTCTGTCCAATCTCTTGTTGGATTCTTCAGGTTCACCTTCAGCGTGTTTTACTTCTTTGTCTTCAAGAACACATCTGGTTCTCCTCTCACAGCTTCTCTTATTGTCACCTGTGCATTAGTATAAAAACATACATTCTTAATTTTAAACAGAACACACTACCTCACCTTCAAGATCTTAGCATGATCTTGTTTCACCATACCACCTATACTTTGAATGGATTGTCCTCTGTTTTGTCTCCAAGTCCTCTTTCATTCAAAACTTATATTAAGCAATCTTGGTTTCTCTTTCCTTCAAGGAATCCTTTGTTCCTGATTACTCCAAGCCTCTACTGGAATTGCTAAAATATCCCATTGTGTCTTTATCATTCAGCACATTACCTTTTCCTGTGTGCAAACTCCCTTTCACTGAAATGTTTTCCCACTCTGATTTCAATTCTGCTCTGATTACAAACTTCTTCTCTAATTACAAGTCTTGCTCTAATACCACTAATGATGCATGAGTCCCCAACATATATTTATACTTAGAAAAATGATGCCAGGGTTACCGAGCATATACCCTCAGTATATATTTAACAATGCATCCACAACTTCCCCAGGCATTTAACTCTATAATGGAGTCAAATCTTCAGATCATAAATGGTCAAGGCCCTTTATAAGCAATTCCTTTGTTATTGGAACTTAATCACCCCACTGTAAACCACCTATCGGAACTCTTTTCCATAGGGATCACATAATACATTATCGGCGTTTTTCTCAATGGAATGCATTAACGCAAATACACTATCGATGGGGTTTTATTCCATGAGAAATGGAATAACGCTATCGCACTTCAAAATCAGCACTTAATCCTTTATAAAAGGATTAACACGCATAACATACCTTTGGGCCTTTATACGGCCTCTGCACACTTACCAAGATTTTCCTTTATTGCAAATCGGGTTTCGCTCCTCCTTGGGTCATTAACATATACAAGCCTTTGTCTCTCTCCGACTCCAATGTGCGATCACACAGTTGGCTCAAAAGTTATCAGGAACGCTTAATAACTTGTCCTTCGTTCCTTTCGGAAAACATTGGAAATGGAAAATGCAAAGGAAACTCCGCTCTGAATCACATACACAGACTTCAAATATTATAGACCCACGACTATCATTATTGTCGGGTCTGGTCTCTAATCACTCCATGCTTCCACTCCTCCAAACTTCGATAGGTCTGAGCTCCAATACTTCGATTATTGCTATCGAATGTCGCTTCTCCAACCATGCCTAGCTTCTTCCACTCTAAACCTCTGATTGCATGATCGCCAATCGGTTTATCAGTGATATCACCACATCGCTCATTGGAGTTCGCTATTTCAGTTGTCACCATCCCTTGGCACCTCCGAAATTTGATTGCAATTTCAATCGTAGCCATTGATCACCCAGATCCAACGACTGCTGAGCGCTAACACTTCATGCTTCTCTATTCATCTCTTTACTTAGTTTTTACGCTAAGTCATCAGTTCTTCTGTGATTTGGCTTCTTTAAAGGTTTCAGCCTTCTACTCATTCACAGCTCACTCTTCCTTCTGAGCCTAAACTCCTCACTCTCCTTTGATCTATGTCCTTGCAGAAATCTTCAACTCCGTGTTACACAGTAATTTGTCACTATCTCCTTGTCAGTCTTCCTACTGTGTCATAAAATCAAATCCATCATGCTCATGCTCTCTGAAATGGCCAAAAAACCCTCTTTGCCTAAGTTTATTGGATCATCGCGATTGTTATTGAAATAACCGCGCTGACTGGCGGATGATAGTGCGACTGATGTGCTGCCAGCGCAGAAGCACATGGGTTTTCCGCACTAGTCGACTTTCATAGCCAGCGCACCCTCCGCTTGTATTAAAACGCGCTGACCAGACCTCTTCTGTTATTGAGATGCAATGCCAGTGCGCCAACCCAGTTATGCACCCGCGCTGATCCTGTTTGGGCGAGTTCTTTCTAACAGCCAGACTTCCAGATGACTCCAGACCTGGTTGTTGGCTTTGTAAAGGTCGCCCTCCCTTCTACGGCATGTCTGTTCGTCCTATGAGCCACCTTTCTTGGAGATAAGCTCATCCTTTCACTATTCATGGAGACTCCTTCTCCTATATAAGCCTCCACCATTGCCATGAGCAGCTAGTTTTTGGATATAGTTTTTGACATATAGACTTTGACATAGAGGAATTCATAGTGCTTTAGTGCTGCTTTTAATAGGCATTTGGTGTGTTAAGTGTGGATTGCTAGAGAGCTTAAGGAAGGTTGTGAAGTCTTGTTGCCTTGTGTGAGAGAGAGAGTTGTTTGTGTTGGGAGATCTACCTCCAAGGGTGAATGCTTATGAGACTTGCTGGCTGGACCCTCTTGAGAAGGACTCAACGTCAGAACATTGGTTGTACCTTTCTCTATTTTTTATTAATAAAAGATATATGACTACTATTATGGTTCCATTTGCATTTGTCTTATGATGGTTAATGTGAATTACATCCTTTCTGACTGATGTATGGTTACTTTTACTAGATTTCACGCTTGTGTTTGTCTTCCCTTTGCATGTGCAGGTGTTCTTCCACGAGGATAGTGGAGGACTGTGACCGGCCGGAGAAAAGGAGCGAGAGCGACATCTCTTCTTCAAACAAATAGCACTGGAATCCAAGTAGGTGTTCATTGCCCACTTGTTAATTGTAACTAGGAACTTGTAGAGTAGCATTGATTGATTGTTGCTAGACCCGTTCTGGGCTAGTAGGGATCGCCTCTATCCGTAGAGGGGATTTACCTCTCCAACAATTTGGCGACTCCGCTGGGGACGTAGCCTGTGTCTCTTGTTGTTCATTCCTGCTTTGAGGTTTGTTTTGGTATTTTTTTGAAGTTTTGGGGATTAATTATTAGTCTCTTGCATTTCCTGGGTTGATCTGGGAAATGCCCCTGTTTTATTGAAAGATTGGACGTTTTGATTTGGGAGTTTTGATTTGCCTATCACTATTTTTGAGCTCCATCGCGGATTTAATTTTAACAGACACACTGTCATCGCGCTCACCCTTTTGCAACATCCTGTTCCTCGTGTAATTACGCCTAACAGTCGCGACAATCCTGGAAATCGGATCATCGCGGAAAAGACGTGTATAGTCGCGATGTCAGCGCAACTTGCTAGCTTTTTACCCACGCTAACCTTGGCTTGCTAGCTTAATTCCCGCGGCGACTGTGTTTTTCTACGATCAGCGCGGGTTGTCTGTGTAAAATTTGCGCTGACATCTCGGGTTGTCTGTGTAAAAGTTGCGCTGACCCCTGATCATCTCGGGTTCTCAGTGTGTAACTTGCGCTGATTCCTAAAAAGTTGTTTTTATAACTGTATCTCCTGAATTCATCAATCTTTCTTATCCCCTGTTGTTTCTTGTCCCTCAATTAGCTTGTTTTGATTAGTTTGGTTAGGGGCACTCTCTCTTTGATTTCATTCGAGTGAGTCTTGTGTTTTTAGACCATGTGACCTAGCCCTTTAGGAAGTTTCATCGAGAAACCATTTGCTTGGGTTACTTGTCTATTCAAGGTTCATCCACAACCCTCTTATTGATTTGCTTGAGGCTTTTTCACTGTTTGTTGCTGGTTGATTTTTAGTGTCGATTATTGAACCACCTTTTTACGTTGATTCGATTTCTTCACTACTAAGCATAGATCACAATTGTTTGGATCGATCAGTTCACACTTGCTTCCTTCTTGCTTGAATTCCTTTTTGTCTTGTTGACCTTAGATCACATAACTCATACAAGCCTTTGTTTTTCCTTTGATTTGGAAAACTAGTTTTAGTGTCTTGGGAACTTTCTTGTGGTTGCATTGAGTGATTTCATTCCTTTTGCTCGGTGTGGCTGTCTCTCAAAATTCGTTTTAAGTGCTTTGTGCCATTGAGAAAGAAAAATCAAACTAATATCTTTTGCATTCGATAGTTGAAAGGAAAAAGGACATTTCGTTGATTTGTATTTTCAAAAGAAAAGTTTCGTTTCCTTGCCATTAGTTGCATTAGATTGTTTGATTGTTTGTGCTCATTTTGTTTGATCGAAATTCCTAACCTTCTCATAGTTAGAATTCATCGAATGAAATTATGTTCTTTGGCATGTAGTTTGCATCTAAGTAATTGTGAGAGATCATACGGTAGGACCTGAAATCAAAACTTAATTCAAGATCAACCATAAAATAAACTGAATTTACTTAAAAACGCATTGGAACTTAACGAAAATATCTAGAGGTCTAGGCTAGAGACGTGCTCCGGCGTCGTAAAACCTAGTCACTCTTGCTTTCGCATTAAGGTTGGGTGATTCCTCCTGGTGCGATTCAATTGTTGTCTAGCAAGGATTTGGGCTCCCACGTACCGTCGCCTATATATGGGGAGACTCCACTAGGCTTACATCCTTTATCCATAGGAAGCCGAGTATGCCGCCTTGTGAACCGTAACGCACCGAACATAGCATTCGGGAAGATTGACTGCAGTACGGAAAGTCCTTGGTTCTCATACGATTGCCAAGGTGTATAGGCAGTTTTACGGATTGCTTGGTAAACCCTTTGCTTAGAATCTCCAGAGAAGTCACTTTTGATCCTTTTCGGACTCCCTAAAAGAAAAGGTGTAAGTGAGCGTCTTGTCACTTCGTGCTCATTAAACATTCAAAGGAGACTAGAGTCATCTTTTCGTCCTTTTCTCGACTCTCGAAACATGAAAAGGTCAAGTTCAGTTCTTGTTTCTTAAAAATTTATTCGGCCGCGATAACATTACCTGGTTAGATCTTGTGTGCGTTAGCTTGAGTAGGATTCTCCTTGCTATGACAACTTTCCAGGGGTTCACCAACCCAAGTTCCCCTCCTGACGGGAATCCTAGTCATTTCCCTCCTCTTGGGAATTTTGGTGCTCCTTATATGGCGACGTTATCCCTTCCAGGGTTAACTGTCGTGTTGCCTGTATGGTTGTTTTCAACCTCTTTGGTCCCTACCATATCGGCTGATACCCCATCAGTCCCTCCACCTGAACGACATCATGTTGACCCTAAGGTGGATCTCTCCCCTTCGACGCCTACTTCTATGTCTTCTTCTTGTACTTCGCCTGGTGAAAGTCTCGATTCGAATAACCAGGTGGCTAAGAAGAAGAAGAAGAAGAGCAAGAAGAAGAAGTATCCTAAGGGAGAGGTTACAAGTACAGTTGTTCCCCCAAGTACACCTGATGTTGGGCCACCTTCTGCTCCTCCGCGGAAGGTCAAGTTTCCTTGTAGATTATGCAAGGAGGACCATCTTCTTCGCGATTGTCCTGGCATTCCAAGGGTACTAGAAATATGATCTCGCAATCCAGCCCACCCCTCATCACCCTTTGGGGCTCACGGCGATGCTACCTCATCAGTTGGGAATGGCAAGGGAAAAGGGAAGATTCGAATCCCCTGCAGACTTTGTGAAGGCAATCATCCCCTTCACCTTTCTCCACTCATGGATAAAGCCTCCACTGTTTTGGAAAGTCTCCCAGCTCCCTTGCCCCAACTCCCCGTTGGATATCAATGTCTTTGTGCAGCTGCAGATCATTTGCCTCCCGACAATGAGATTGATTTACTTTCCTCTCTTGTCCAGGCCCCTCTTCCCGAACCTGGCTGTGCTCAGCCTGTTCCAGACCAACCATTGGTCAGAAAGAATGTCGACTGGAGTTCACCTCCTGTCGACCACTCTGTTTCGGAAGAGAAAAATTCCCATGTTCTTCTTGTCTCATCAAATTCTCCTGAGCTTGATAATGGTTTTCCCATCCCAGCCTCTTCGGAGAATTCCGATTCGGTTCCTTCCGAGTAGGGGGGCAACCATAAGGTTCTCCCACCAAGTAGTTCGGTCGTTTCCTTCGATTGGATTCGTTTGACTACCCCTCCCCTTCCATCCCATGTGCCTTTTTGGGTCACCGCCTATGCCTCCCATATGGCACTACCTGGCACTGTGTTAGATGAAGGAGCATCGGTTAGTCTTATGCCCGTTACTACTTGGCAGGCTTTGGGTTCCCCATCGCTTGTACCTGTCGCACCGAATCTCACCGCTTTTGACAGAGGAACGATTCAACCATTAGGGATCCTTCCAAAGTTCCCTATCACTTTGGGAGGCAAGACTGTCTATATAGACGTCTCGGTTACCCAAGGTTCTTTAGACTTCAGTCTTCTCCTTGGTTGTGACTATGTGCATGCCATGGGAGCCCTTGTTTCTTCACTTTTCCGTGTGGTTTGCTTTCCACACGATGGAAGAATAGTGACAATGGATCAATTATCGTTCATTCGTCCACAAGCCTCTCCGGCACAATTATCCTTCCCTCTTGGTTCTCATCCACCAGTTGCATCTGTCTCACCCCAAATCAAGTACGTGGCCACCTCTCCCGTGCCTATATCTAGCAATGCCGCCCTCGTGCATAGTGTCCTGGGGGAATTGGGTCCTGACTTCCGAGACATTGACCTCCCACCGGGACCACCACTCTTGGAAGCCCTGACTTCTAGTTCATTATGATGAAGTTCGGGCGAAGCATAGTTCATTTTCCTATGTCAAGCTCCTTAAAAAATGAAACTAGGTCTGGGTGGGGCATAGTTCACTTTCCTATGTCAAGCTCCTTAAAAAATGAAATTGGGTCTGATCGGAGCATAGTTCCTTGTCTTGAGTCAAGCTCGTTAAAAAATGAATCATCGGATTTTCGAGCATAGTTCCTGATCTTGTGTCAAGCTCGTTAAAAAATGAAACAAGGGTTATGAGGATAGTTCTTTTACTGTGTCAACCTCATTAAAAAATGAACCAACTCCCTTTCCAACTCGAGTCTTTTGATTAAGATCTCGTAAAATACAAGTCGAGTCTTTCCAAGATCTCGAAAGTGAACCTTCATTCCATCCACTTTGTTGAATGCAATGAAGCTTGGGGGGCATGTACCTCGTTTGCTTCATTATGCTGGGGGCATGCGAACTTATAACAAGCATAGTTTTTCGTTTCAAGCTTGTGTAAACATGAAACCGATTCCAAGCAGAGTTCTCCATGGTTCAAGCTTGTGTAAAAATGAACACATACCCGAGTCACCTTTAAGCTCTTTTCTGACTCGTAAAATATGAAAAGATTGCCGAGTATTTTTTCCCTTTTTGACTCGCTAAAGAGAATAAAAATGGAGGTTTGCTTTTAGCTCTTTTCTGACCGTTTAAAGAGGAAAAGGTTGCCGAGTTATTCCTCTTGGCTCGTTAAACGTTACTAAGGGGCGGTCATTTTAAGTTCTTTTGTCGACCGTTAAAACATAAAAGATTACCGGGTTTTTATCGTTTCAAACTTGTTAATGGTTACGAAACGACGTGGTTTTAATCACTTTTTTACTTTTTCAGGTCAAAATCACTATTTATGAAAAGTACTCCTCGATCGTAATGGTCGGGCAGTTCTTTTGGGTATTATTTTATACCTTTTCGGGCCCGAGAGACACAACTTTACGAAAAAGGACACCCCTGGAGTTTTTTTTTCCGTGTCTTTTCCAAACTCCCTAAACATGAAAAAGACTCCGAGTTTTGCCTATGTCAAACTCGTTAAACCTTGACGACATTGGACTCGTCACCATGACGAGACTCGAGCTTCTCCTCCCTAGGGCTCGTTAAACTATTACTAGGTTGGATTCGCCGAAGGTCGAACTTATACCACAAGCATATGCTATCCCCATCAAGCTTGTTAAAAATAATTGGGGTACTCGCCAGAAATGGTGGGGGAAAAAAGAAAATTTTGGGAACCATAATTATTGTCGTGTCGGCAGTATGTCGCTCTTGAACATGGCACTTCTGTGCTTTCGTGTCGGGCTGGGGATATCTCATCTCTCACTTGCCTCCGTGGGTTTGGGTAATCCTATTTGACCTCTCATCTGCTCATTGCCTCGTCATCATGACCTCTGATCCATCGATCTCAAATACAGCCAATTCCACTGTCGTGCCGCCGATATGTTCAAGAGAAGTTGACCTCTGAAAGAAACAACCTCTGTTTGATAGTTCATACAATCTTAATTCACAACATTGTCTCTCCCCATCTCGTATCGATGATGTGGGAAACATCATGGCCCACCTTTGATGAAGATCACTTCCTGTCTACTTCAGCTCATTATCCAGGAAAGTGACCTAGAGACTCCCTTCCGGTACGTTGGAGCCTGCATGCCTTAATGGCAGGTTCTTCGTGTTCGACGTGAGGTTTTCATCATTGGCCTCCGATCGGATGACTCTATAGGTGTTCGACACCGGCTCATTTATTCGCACGCCGTAGATTGTACCTATAGTACCTTGAGGGCCATTGTCATTATTGGTGGTACCTCTCGCGTCTGTTAACAGCTTTTATCATTGGCTGGTAATCAGACGATGTTCATGCATGTTCGACTTCAGCTCACATGTTCACATGCTTGAACTTGTACTTCTGTTCGGGTCGAGGTGGAGCGCAAGACCCTGGATTGTGTCTGTTGTAATCCAGGAGTGATTTTTGATACATGACTCATTCATTTGAACAAGAACCATACAGCTGCTAACAACGTGTTCCTCAAAATATGCAAAAAGGAAACCTAGGCGTCTAATCACGGTGATGCTCATGATAGCATGTCACCACTCGCACCAAACGTCTCAACAGACGATGGACACGAGTAGATACTCCCACCGTGTACCTCTGGTACGCTCTAGGCACGTCCGCCAATCTGCCGTAATCTGGAATACCTCGAGTAAGTGCCTCAAGGTTCTGTACTAGGTCGTCCTCACCCTCTACCTGAGGGTCTGCTGCAGGTTGTGCTCTCCACACGTTATGAGGCAAGTCAGCTGGTCGCTCTGCGCCAACATCTGTATACATATATAGACGCTGTAAGAAATAGGCATGTATTAACAAAAAAACTTAAATACATAAAAACGTTAAAAAACAAAGAGTTCTTACCCAGCTCCTCGTCC
>APFE030753100.1:16897-55344 GCA_000404065.3 Pinus taeda
CGCCAATGACTGAAATCCTCAAAAGGGGGCGCGCCCATTGGCGCTCTGTCCTAGAGCAACACTCGCGCCAACTAAGTTTAGTAATGATTTTTGGCCAACGCGCACCCATATGTTTTTTCCTCTCTTATCATGAAGTTATTTGAGGGAAAAATCCACAAGATAGAGGTCGAGAGTCATCATTTATCCATGACAACTATCCTCAGTAGCTTTTCAGGGATAATGCCAATCCACAATGGGCGTCCTGGTACATTGCATCTTCCTCCCTTCTCCATCTATAAAAGCCTGTCCTCATGCATTAGACAAGCTAGTTTTTGAGTTCTGAAGGTGGAAGGAGTTCTAAGAGTTTTTTGCTAGTGCTAAGAGTTCTGAAGTAATGCTAGAGTGATAGTAAGAGCCTTGAAGCATAAGGAGGTCATGCTGTCGGAATCCTCAGAGAGAGAAGGTCTATTGCAAGGCATACATAGCTGCTCGCCCAGCCAGAGAATACGTTCAACGTCAGAACCTTGGTTGTATCTTTCTCTACCTATTATTCATTAATAGACGACTATCATTATGGTTCCACTCATGTGTCTTTATAATGATGATTGAGTTATATCTTTTCTGACTGATATATAGTTGCATCTATTGGATTTTATGCTTGTATTTGCGTTTTTCTTTGCATGTGCAGGTGTCCGTTCACGAGGATCGTGGGGATTGTGACCAGCCGGAGCAAAGGAATAGAAGCGATGACTCTTCTACAAGTACTAGCGTTGGAATCCAGGTAGGCCTTCATCATCGATCTTTGATTTGCAGTTAGGAACCTGCGTGTTAGCGTTGTGTGATTGTTGCTAGACCCCATTTGCGAAATAAACCCAAAAGGTGTTGAAAGGGAAGACAGGCTAATGATGAACCAAAGAAAGCCTCCACCAAGACACACTAAACCAGCTGATTTAATCGTGACCTTCCAAATCACATCTAGATTCAATAGTGGAGGAGAAATTCGCTTCTCGAAGACAATCTGAACTTAACTCCCAGACCCCACACAACTACACGCTCAATCCAGATCGTTGAACCCTGCTTCTAAATCCGACGGCCCGAAAACATATCGGCCGGCCCAAAATGCTGAATTTAAGCTTGTGATATAGGCAGTTTTCAAACCCAGCCACGCATCACAAGCTATATGGGGTCACTCCCAAAACTCAAAAACAACTTCCTACTTGAGAGGGGAGCAAACAAACTAATAGCACTCGGAGAGCGGTTTTGAATCCCTGGGGGGGAGTGGAGGCATTTTACCGCATAAAGCCAGAATTCCAACCCGACAAAAATCAACATTCCTAAGAAGCTGCACAATGGATAATGCTCCAACCCAACCAAACTGAACAATAATTTCTGATTGTTGATTTACGTCGTAGCATCCAACGGACGAGATCCATATTGCACTGCTAATTTGCCTAAACTTTACCATGCGATGAGGGCGGTTTACCAAACCTTCCCTCCTCCATGTGTTGTAAGGTGTGTGGAGTCACTTCTGATTTGCAAAAACCACCTTTCATTTGAGAGTGGTGCGATCACCTACAAACCGCTTAGGAAGCAGTTTCTCCTTCCGCAAGGTGAAACCGTGGGAAAAATGGCTGATGGAAAAATCCTAAACCCTGTTCTTTCCCTTTGGAATACTGAGCACATCATTCCACTCCTTTGTTATATACCTAGGAGAGATAATATGGGGTGCAAAGGGAGGTACCCAGGATAATAGTGTAATAATGGGATGGGCCATAGTAATAAATAAGGTGGTTAACCCATATCATGTAAGGGACCACAAGTAGTTAGTAATAATGTAATGGGCCCATGGTATTAGTTCGATGGTATGAGGGAACCGTGGTAATGACCCATGGCATTGTATGTATGAGGCCTATATAGAGGCTAGAGACGCCACATGGAGAGATGTCGAGGATTATTGTATGAACAGGCATATGGCATGTGGTTGATATACCCATAACGCTTCCTTTATGTCAATGACACAAACCATTGATGATGATGATGATGATAAAAATAATAATAATCATCACCGTCATCATCATCATCAATTTTTTATAAAATGTAAATAAATAATTACTTATTTTATGAAAAAAATAATATTGTGTTTACAAAAAAATATAACTTTATTTTATTTTATTTTTCTTTATTTTATAAGTCATAATAAAAATAGTAATAATAATAATAATTTATTCATCGAAATTAATAAATAATAGTTAAATAGTTCATTATTGTTAAACAATAATAATATTTTTTTAATTAAATATTTTCAATCCCACTTCTTCACCCATGTGAGCATCACTCGATGCAGTGAGTGCTAAGTGGACACCAGATGTACTAAGTGTTAAGTGCACTATTCAAAAATCATGAGAAATGAGTCAGTTACAACTACCTCTCATGGAAATGGTCATAAACGAATGATTTTCTTAACACAGTTGAATCCCAAAAAATGATGTCTAAAAATATAACAATTAATTCATCTTTACATAATAATAATTAATTGTTTGTCACAATGTGATGTTGGACCATGGTTGGCCATGGTTGATTCTCATATTGAGACAACCTTGTCACAAAGCGACATTTGAGCATGTTTGACCAGGGTTGACTATGATTCACTAATAATTATATTATATTATTATTATTATTATATATTATTATTATTACTATATCATTATAATAGTAATATTAACTCCTAATATTTTTTTTTTTCTAAGATTTTATTAAAAAGATACAAAAGTAAAATTACAATGAGGCCCCAACCTGAGCCGTTATAAGCATTGTTCATCAGGAGTATCTAAACTACCCCATAGTTGAGGAAACAAGTTTGCCATAGCAAAAGAAACCATACATGAGACCCTGACACACCACAGAATAACACAAAAGAAGTTTTAACAGAAAAGCCCTTTGTCTAGACAAAGAAGCTAACATAACAATTGACTTAACTAAAGTAGTCAGCAGCTAAGTCCTTAGCTGGCGAAAGGGTGATAGTGGATGCCACGTGAGTTCATTTGAGCTCATCTGGGGCTGGAGTCTCCTCTTCTATACAACATGCGTACTGGTACCAATCTTCTTCCTCTTCTGCCATGCTACCTTATGGCCCCCATGCAGGAAGAGTGCCACTTGTGCTTCCAGCCACAGCCATCAAACCAGACACTTCAAACAAGCTACGACCTGGTGGCCGAGTGTCCTCAGAATGACCACCCTCTGCCTGCCGACCATGACCTCGAATTCCCCTTCCCTCTTCCTCCGAGGCTAGAGTCTCCTCTTCAATATGACATGCATATTGGTACCAGTCTTCGTCCTCTTCTACCACTCCACCTTATGGCACCTGCGCAGGAAGGGTGCCACTCATGCTCCTAGCCACAGTCATCAAACTAGACGCTTCAACCGAGTTGCCACCTGGTGGCCGAGTGTATTCAGAATATCCACCCTCTACATGCAGACCGCCACTCCCAATTCCCCTTCTCTCTTCCTCTGGGAGCATCTGTGAGACACGGCCAATTCCTTGTCTGCTCTCCTCCTAGTGGTACATTTCAGAGCTTGTCAATGGAGCATCTTGCAGCTTTCTTTCTTCAGAGAAGACAATGGTTAAGTTCATAGTGATGATATGTCTTTTTAGGCTGCTACGAAACCTGAATTGGGTCGTGTGAGGAGCCAGAAGAGGGAGCAAAGGGAATGCAGTAGTATGAAGCATGAAATCACTATGACTAGCATTAGAAGCCTGTGCACAGCCCCGTCCACTGCGAGTGTTAGGATATCACCTATAAATCGAGTTATGAGAGGGGGATTTTCATGGGGAAGAGAAGGGGAGGCAGTTTTGGGGCTTTGCGCTGCCTGTGGGTGAGTGCTTCCACCACGAGTACCACCCCTGCGACTCCTCATGCGATGGAAAACCATGTCAAAATGGCATGACAAGAATTCAGTGGGAGAGAAGGTAGAGAAAGAAAGAAAAGGATGAACAGAGGATGTCTGGGCTAGATTCAAAGGGGAAAACATGGAATGGGAATAGTGATGCCCATTACCAAGGTCGACATAACACAGCAGCTAGCTGCGGCTCCCAATAATAGTTTGACTATAGGGATTTCCAGCTTGGGGCGGGCAGATACAGTGTGAAGGAGGGAGAACTGAGTGGTTCGGAGGCTCCATTTCTAAACAAAAGATGTCCAAGTCTCAGCCTAAGCAAGCATTAAATGCTGGTTGCAGGCGAGCCTGAATTCGTCTTAGATGGGCATGGGATGGTGCGTTCACCACCATTTGCCCCATCTAAACGCCGCTTAACAGTCGAGTCCTCTTTTATTACCTCGGTGATCACCCGCATCCGCGTTTAACTCCTAATAATATTAATAATATTAATTAATAATAATGATAATAACGGATATTAATATTATATTATTATAATATAATAATAATAATAATAATAATTAATAATAATTATATTTATTATTAATATTAATAATAATAATAATAATAATAATAATAACAATTATATTGTATTATTATGATTATTATAATAATATATCATTATTATAATAATAGTATTAACTCATAATAACAACAATGGTCCAATAATATTTAGAATTGTGATAAATGAATAATAAACCCAAGGGATTAATATTATAAATCGAAGGTATATAAACCCCATGTGGACACAATTTTTGTCATAAAGCGAGATCAGACCATGATTGACCACAGTTGACCATTGTTGGTTATGGTTGACCATAGTTGACCATGATTGATATTATAAACTGAATTTCAGAATAAACCCAAGGGATTGATATTATGAACCCAAGGGAAATAGAAACCCATAGGATTAACACTAAAACCCCAAGGGATTATGAACGGAAGGGAATGATATTAAACCCAAGGCACTAATATTATAAACCTAGCATTGGTAAATGCTAATATAAATATTAGAAACACTAAAATAAGCATGGTTTATTTTCATGGTCAGACAATACATGTCACACCGCGACATTCAACCATGGTTGACTATGATTAGCAATTGTTGACCATGATTGATATAATAAACCAAAAGGAATAACAAACATAAGGGATTAATATTAAAACCCCAAGGGATTATGAACCCAAGGGACTAATATTATAAAGCCAATGTATATAAACCCTAAGATAAATATTATAAGCACTAAAATAAACATGATTAACCATCGTTGATTTTCATATTGAGACAATCCTTATCACAATTCCATGTTGGAACATGGATGACCATGGTTCACATCATAATAAACCATGGTTGACTCGGGAATAAGAAACCCAAGTGATTGATATTATAAACCCAAAGGAACAATAAACCCAAGGGATTAATACTAAAGCCCCAAGTGATTATGAACCTAAGGGAATAATATTAAACCCAAAGGACTAATATTATAAACCCAACGTATAAAAACCCTAAGATAAATATAAAAAATACTAAAATAAAGATGGTTGAATTAATAAATCCTAAGAATTAATATTTTAAACTCAAGGGATTAGTAAACCAAAGGGATTATGAACCCAATGCAATAACATTAAACCTAAGACACTAATATTATAAACCCAGCATTGGTAAACCCTAATATAAATACTACAAACACTAAAATAAACATATTTTATTTTCATGGTGAGACAATACTTGTCACGATGCGGCATTCAACCATGGCTGACCATGGTTGGCTATGATTGACAATGGTTGATGATGTCAATTGATATTACATACTTAATGGACTAATAAACCCAAGGGATTGATATTATAAACCCAAAGGAATAATAAACCCAAGGGATTAATACTAAAACCCCAAGGGATTATGAACCCAAGGGAATAATATTAAACCTAAGGGACTAGTATTATAAAGCTAAAATAAATAAACCCTAATGCAAATATTATAAACACTAAAATAAACATGATTGACCATCGCTTATTTTCATATCGAGACAATCCTTATCACAATCCCATGTTGGACCATGGTTGACCATGGTTGCCTTTCATAACAAACCATGGTTGTGCAGGGAATAATAATCTGAAGAAATTGATATTATAAACCCAAAGGGACAATAAACCTAAGGGATTTATACTAAAACCCCATGATTAATATTAAACCCAATAATAAAAACCCTAATATTATAATGCCAATATTAAACTCTAAAATAATAAATCTAATATTAAATACAATATTTGAAACCCTAATATTAAACCCTAATTTTCTAATGTCACATTACAACATTGAATAAATTTCAATGAAATATAATATTGGTTGACCAATATTAGATTGATTATCGCATTAAGTCAATATTTGTGACAATGCAATGCTTGACAAATTTTCAGACAAATGTGACATTTGACCATTGTTGACCATGATTGGGTATGGTTGAAAATGAGTAAAAATGGTTTACCATTGTTTACAACACTTGACCATGGTTCATTTTCTTATTAAGACAATATTTGTCAACGAATATGAACCCTTAAATTTTTTTTCTAAGGCAAGAGGCGTTCCTTCTATAACCATTAAACCAAAAATAATTTACATAATTTACAACTGTCCATCAGACAATGTGGACCAAGAACAAGGTTGCTAACCACCAGAGGCAAGTACCCCTAGCCTAAAATAAAGACCTAAAAAAGCCTTTGGGAAATAAACCCAAGAGGTGCTAAAAGGGAAGACGGGCTAATGATGAACCAAATAAAGCCTCCACCAAGACACACTAAACCAGCCAATTTAACCATGACCTTCCAAATCACATCTACATTCAACAGCGGAGGAGAAATTTGCTGTTCAAAGATATGTTGAACCTAACTCCCCGGCCCCACACAACTGCACACTCAATCTGGATCGTTAAACCCTGCTTCTAAACCTAACGGCCCAAAATGCCAAATTTAAGCTTGCGATATAAGCGGTTTTCAAACCCGGCCACACATCACAAGCTATATGGGGTCGCTCCCAAAACTCAAAAACAGCTTCCCACTTGAGAGGGGAGTGAACAAACCAATGACACTCGGAGAGCAGTTTTGACTCCTCGGGGAGGAGTGGAGGCGTTTTACCACATAAGGCCAAAATTCCGACCCAATAAAAATCAACATTTCCGAGAAGCTGCACAATGAATAATGCTCCAGCCCAACCAAACTACATGATAATATCTAATTGTTGATTTACGTCGTGGCATACAATAGATGAGATCCATATCGTACTGCTAATTTGCCTGAACTTTACCGTGCGATGAGGGTGGTTTACCACACCTTCCGTCCTCCACGTGTCGTAAGGTGTGTGGAGTCACTTCCAGTTTACCACACCTTTCATTTGAGAGTGGTGTGATCACCTACAAACCACTCAGGAAGTAGTTTTTCCTTCCGCATGGTGAAACCGTGGGAAAAATGGCTGACAGAAAAATCTTAAACCCTATTCTTTCCCTATGGAATACTGAGCACATCATTCCACTCCTTTTTTATATACCTAGGGGGCATAATATGGGGTACAAAGGGAGGTACCCAAGATAATAGTGTAATAATGGGATGGGCCATAGTAATAAATAAGGTTGTTAACCCATATCTTCCTTCCACCTACATGTTTGACCAAAATGAGAGAATCCAACCAAGAATTGATCATTAAGACCTTTCCTTTTTAGTTTTATCCTTAAACACTTCTTTGTCCACTTCTTCTAGGCTATGACTAAGAGTTTTCAGATTGCCTTGTGGCATTGCTTGCCACCCTGTCAAAACTCAGCTTTCCTTGCAGCTAATTCCTTGGTTAGCCAGGAAATCCGCTAGTTTGTTAGCCTTTTTGCACACATGATTGAACCTGACTGAGTTAAGCCCCTGAAGGTGACCTTGAATTCTCTGGAAAACCTAGATTAACTTCCATTGTTGTGAGAATTTCTCCGGCTCTGATCTGCAGTTTATTCTTTTTACCGAGTTAATAACTAACTCAGAGTTGGATTCAATGATCACATTGTGGCAGTTTTCCTGCTTCAACAAATTTAAGCATTACTCCATCGCCATTAATTCTGCCTTGTTATTGGTGGCTCTTCCTAAATGACAATGGAAGAGTGAGAGGATGGTAGCTGCTTCATCCCACAGAAACCCCCAAAGCCAACTATTCTAGGGTTGCCTTTTGAGGCTCCATCTATGTTGTATTTCAAAAAACCTCTTGGAGGAGGTTGCTAGTACTCGTTTTCTTATTCCTTTTTGCTTGTTGTTCTATTTTGGCTTAGGGGGATGATCCCCTACATACTTAACAATCTGAGAGTTCTTAAGTCTGCTCCCGAGGGAGGATTTTTGGGAAGATTCCTGATTGTTGACCTGACCATCTCCTTAATCTATTTGAAGATCTTATTGATAAACCCAAGAGATTGATATTATAAACCCAAGGGAATAATATTAAACCCAAGAACTTAATATTATAAACCCAAGGGAATAATATTAAAGCCAAGCACTTAATATTATAAACCCAAGGTATATAAACACTAAGATAAATATTATGAATAACATGCTTAGTTGTCGTTTACCATGGTTGATTTTCATATTGAGCTAATCTTTGCAATAATGTGACATTGGACCATCATTGTCCATGGTTGACCATGGTTGATTTTCATATTCAAACAAATCTTTCTCACAATGAGAAATAGTGTCTCAATTTCATAAACCATAGTGGACAATATAATAAACCGAAGAAATTAATCATCCTAACCAATTAATAAACCTAAGCTATTAGTATATAAACCTAGGGGATTAATAAACCCAAGGGATTAATATGAATATTGGGATTAATATTACAAACCCTAGGATTAATATTAAACCAAATAATTAAAACCCTAATATTATAATCCCAATATTAAACTCTAAAATTATAAATCTAATATTAAACACAATATTAGAAACATAATATTTAAAACCCTAATATTAAACTCCAATTTTCTAATGTCACATTACAACATTGAATAAATTTTAATGAAATATAGCATTGCAACAAACATTACTAGATTTATTATCACATTGACAGAATGTTTTCCACAATGTAATGCTTGACAAATTTTCGGATGAGTGTGACATTTGACCATGGTTGATGATGACTGACATTGTTTTGTCATTGTGGACAACAATTGACCATGGTTCAATTTCAAATTAAGACAATATTTGTCTTAATATGAAAATGAACCTAGCAGATTGATATTATAAAACCCAAGGGATTGATATTATAAACCTAATGTGTTAATATGAAAACCCAAAGGGATTATAAACCCAAGAGAATAATCTTAAACCCAAGGGCTTAATATTATAAACCCAAGGTATATAAACAATCAGATAAATATTATAAACTCTAAACAAACATACTAAACTATGGTTTACCATAGGCGATTTTTATATTGATCTAATATTTTCCACAATGTGATGTTGGATCATCATTGACCATGGTTGATCATGGTTCATTTTCATATTGAGACAATCTTTGCAATAATGTGATCTTGGACCATGGTTGATTTTCATATTTAGACAATCTTTCTCACAACGAGAAAGATTGTCTCAATATGATAAACCCAAGCAATTAATCATCCTAAGGGATTGATAAACCTAAGAGATTAATAAAACCAAGGTATTAGTATTATAAACCTAGGGTATTGATAAACCCAAGGGATTAATATAAATAGTAGGATTAATATTACAAACCCTAGGATTAATATTAAATCCAATAATGAAAACTCTAATGTTATAATCCTAGTATTAAACTCTAAAATTATAAATCTAGTACTAAACACAATATTAGAAACCTAATATTAAACCCCAATTTTCTAATATCACATTACAGCATTGAATAAATTTCAATGAAATATAACATTGCAACAAACATTATTAGATTGATTACCACATTGAGACCATAGTTGACCATGATTGACCATAGTTGATGATGATTCACAATGGTTTACCATTGTTGACAATACTTGACCATGGTTCAATTTCATATTAAGACAATCTTTATCTAGGAATATGAACCCTTAAATTAATAAACACAAGGGATTGATATTATAAACCCAAGGGGTTAATACTAAAACCCCAAGGGATTGTAAACCGAAGGGATTAATATTATAAACCCAAGGTATATAAGCACTAAGATAAATATTATAAACTCTAAAATAAACATGGTTAATTCCGGTTTACCATGGTTGATTTTCATATTGAGATAATCTTTGCCACAATGCGATGTTGGACCATCATTGACCATGATTGATAACGTTTGATTTTGATATTGAGACAATTTTTGTCAAAATGTGACGTTGGACCATGGTTTATTTTTATATTTACACAATATTTCTCACAATGAGGCATTGGACCATGGTTGACCATTGTTGACGATGATTATAAACCCAAATGATTTTTATCAAACACCATGATTAATATTATAAACCCTATGAATAATATTATAACCTTGGAATATGAACCCTTGGATCAATAAGCCCAAGGTATTAATATTATAAACCCAAGGTAAATAAAATCTAAAATAGATATTATAAACTCTAAAATAAACATGGTCGACTAAGGTTTACCAAGGTTGATTTTCATATTGATACAATCTTTGTCACAATGTGACGTTGGACCATGGTTGATTTTCATATTGACACAATGTTTGTCACAATGTGACATAGGAAGATGGCTAACCATGATTTACCATGGTATACAATGATTGACAATTGTTTACCATTCTTGACAATGGTTTACCATTGGTTGCCATGGTTATCGATGATTAACAATGGTTCTTTTTCATATTGAGACAATCGTTGTCACAATGTGACATTGGACCGTGATTGACTAAGGTTGACACAATGTGACATAGGAAGATGGCTAACAATGAGTTATCATGGTCTACAATGATTGACAATGGTTTACCATTCTTGATAATGGTTTACCATTGCTGACCATGGTTAAATATGGTTGACCATGGTTGATTTTTATATTGAGACAATCTTTGTCATAATGTGACATTGGACTACTATAGAAATGATTATAAACCCAAGGTATTTATATTAAACCCCATGTATAATATTATAAACCCTATGAATAATATTATACCCTATGTATATGAACCCTTAGATTAATAAACCCAATATATTGATATTATAAACCCAAGGGAATAATAAACCAAAGGTGTTAATACTAAAATCCCAAAGGATTACAAAACCATGATTTACCATGGTCTAGAATGATTGATAATGGTTTACCATTCTTGTCAATGGTTTACTATTGTTGACCATGGTTAACGATGATTAACAATGGTTCTTATTCATATTGAGACAATCTTTGTGACAATGTGACATTGGAACATGATTGGCTAACGTTGACCCTGATTATAAACACTAGAGGATTTATATTAAACCTAAGGATTAATATTATAAACCCTATGAATAATATTATACCTTATGTATATGAACCCTTAGATTAATAAACCCAATAGATTGATATTATAAACTCAAGGGAATAATAAACCCAAGGTTAATACTAAAATCCCAAAGGATTACAAACCCATGTGAATAATATTAAACCCAAGGGATTAATATTATAAACCCAAGGTAAATGAACCCTAACATAAATATCGTTGTTGACCATGGTTGATTTTCATATTAAGACAGTGTTTGTCACAATGAGACAATGCAACATGGTTGATCATGACCATGGACCAATTTAATTAATTAAATAAATGAGATTTATATTAAACCCATGTATTAATATTATGAACCATATGAGTAAGAGTGCACGAGAGGAATATGGGCCCTTAGATTAATAAACCTAAAGGATTGATATTGTAAACCTAAAATTACATGGTTGACCATGGTTGATTTTCATATTAAGACAGTATTTGTTACAATGTGAAATTGCAACATGGTTAACCAAGGATATTATATCCAAGGGATTAATATTATTAACCAAAAGTATACAAACCCTAAAATAAATATTATAAACCTTAAAATAAACATGGTTGACTATAGTTGACTATGGTTGACTATTGTTTGGAGTAATATTAAACCAAATGGATGAATATTATCAACCCAATTTAATTAACTAAATCCATGGTTTTCATAGTAAACCCAAAAATTAATATTATTAACCCTATGAATAATAGTACACCCTAGGAATATGAGCCAGTAGATTAATAAACCCAAAGGATCAATACTAAACACCCAAGGTAATAATATTACATACAAGGGATAAACAACCCAAGATATATAAACCCTACGATAAATATTGTAAACCCTAAAATTATATTGGTTAACCATGGTTGATTTTCATGTTGAGACAATATTTTTCACAATGCAACATTGCAACTTGGTTGACCATGATTTATTTTCATATGCAGACAATATGTTGTTACAATGTAATGTTGGACAATGGTTGATTTTCATATTGAGGAAATCTTTGTCACAATGTGACGTTGGACCATGGTCGACCATGATCATAAACCAAGGGGATTTATATTAGACCCAAGGATTAATATTATAAATCCTATGAATAATATTGAGCCCTAGGAATAAGAATCTTTTAATTAATAAATATAAGGGATTGATATTAGAAACCAAAGGGATTAATACTAAAAACCCAAGGGAACAATAGTTAATCCAAGGGATAAATACGATAAACCCAAGGCATATAGAACCTAAGATAAATATTATAAACGAAAAAATAGACATGGTTTACCATGATTTACCATGCTTGATTTTCATATTGAGAAAATCTTTGGCACAATGTGATGTCAGACTATGGTTGACCATGGTAGACCATGTTTGATTTTCATATCAAGACAATCTTTGTTACAATGTGACATTGGACCATCGTTGACCATGATTATAAACCCAAGAGATTTATATTAAACTCTAGTATTAATATTATAAACCCTATGAATAATATTATACCCAAGGAATACAAACCCTTACATTAATAAACCTAAGGGATTGATATTATAAACCCAAGGGAATAATAAACCCCATGGAATAATATTAAGCCCAAGGGACTAATATTATAAAAATAAGGTATATAAATCCTAAAAATAAAAATTATAAATCCTAAAATAACCTACCTCACTAAAATAAATATAGTTTACTACGCGTTGACCACAATTTTAGAACATTGATTATGGTGATTATGGAATTGATAAACCAAAGAGATTAAAACTTTGGATTTATTAATCAGTTAGGTATAAAATAAGAGATGCTATTAAACATGATTAATATTGTATTAATGATGTTATTAATATTTGTTTTAATTAATAATATTTTTTTCAATTATTATGAATAATGATAATTTTTACTTATATATATTTTTAAATATTATTTTTTTATAATAAACTATTATAAATTTATAATAACTAATATATTAAAATGCTATTTTTTAATATTTATTAATAGGTAATATTCAAAATGTTATTTTTTTAAATATTTAATAACCTAAAATTGTAAATGGTGGACATCCCATATGAGTTTTTATGCTATTTATGAATTCTCCATTGCAATTTGTATATAAAACCACTAAGACATTGGATTTAGTTTTAATATTAAACATTAGGATTAATATTATAAACCCTATCTATAATATTATATCCTAGGAATACAAACCCTTACCCTAATAAATCTAAGAGGTTGATATTATAAACCCAAAGGAATAATTCTAAAACCCCAATGTGTTATAAACCAAATGGAATAATATTAAACACAAGGGATTGATATTATAAAACTAAGGTATATAAATCCGAAAATAAAAATTTTAAACCCTAAAATAAACCTACTTCACTAAAATAAATATGGTTGACTATGGGTTGACCACAATTTTAGAACATTGATTATGGTGATTATTGAATTAATAAACTGAAAAGATTGAATCCTTTGATCTATTAATCACTCACGTTTATAATAATCAAATAAAAGATGTTATTAAACATGATTAATATTGTATTAATGATGTTATAAATAGTTTCTTAATTAATAATATTGTTTTCAAATTCATTATTATTAATAACTTTTATTTATATATATTTTTAAAATATATTATTTATTTATAATATAACTTTATAAATTTTATTAGAATTTGTTGATCTCAAGATTGGTACTCATGACAAAGGGTTACTCAAGGTAAATGATTTTTGGGATCAAGATAAAAGTGATAGAAAATGGAGAAAATGGAAGAACATGGTATACAATGAGGGTTCCCCATTGAAAGCCCATGTAGAAGCTCTTACAACCATCTTGGAACAGAGAAAGATTTTGACATTAAAATCTTCAAACCAACTAAGACGAGGTAAAAACAATGAAGGAAACTTTAACCTTAAAGAGGCCCAGTGAATAGCCCTTGGGCTTGACATCCCAAACCCTGATAAAGTATGGAAGGACCTATAGCAGAACGAAGACTGAATAAAAATCAAACTGTTCATGTGGTTAGTGCAACATAAAAAAATTCTGACTTGGGATAACCTCATGAAAAGAGCAATAGTTGGTCCATATAGTTTCTTGCTATGTGAACTACGAGAAGAAACTATGGAACACCTACTCAACCTGCGCCCATTCACCTCCACCCTATGGAATTAGGTGGCTTCAATCTTCAGAAAAACAAACAGGGACGTTGGCAACATCACCAGTACTTTGAGGAATTGGAGGAAAAATTTCTCTGAGAATGAAATAATCAACAAAGCTTGGGCTTTGGTTCCAGGCTTTCTAATCTGGGATGTCTTGAAAGAGTGCAACAATAGAATATTCAAGAACATGATTGGTTCATCCCAAGGCATCATGGATCAGATTATAAGGTAGATCAGAGAGATGTAGCAACCCTCATAGAAAACCTCTCTGAGAACCAACCTGAAGATCAGGAGATGTAGATTCTTCTTCAGTTGGGACTAAATGGGCTTTTCCCCCATGGTATAAACAAGTCTGCGAATCATATAGTAGTTAATAAGGACTTCTAGCAACCTCCCCTTAATGGTTTTATGAAATGCAACATAGATGGAGCCTCAAAAGGAAACCCTGATATGGCTGGGTTTGGAGGGGTCATAAGGGATGAAAAGGGTTACATAAAAACCATCTTTCACTGTCATTTGTGGAAGGCCACTAACAATATAGTAGAGCTCATGGCCCTTGAGCAATTCCTAGAAATCTTGAGGGACTCAAATTTACATAATTCCATAATTGAAGTTGATTTTGAATTGATAATTAATTCGGTCAAGAAAAATTGCAATCGCTGAGCACCAGACAAAGTATCGAAACACTAGCAATTACTGTTAGTCTATCAATGCATACAATCCCACCTGCAAACCATGAGAACCCTTAGTTTTTTTCATGTGTGTCGTACAACAAAAAGATTAGTGGATATATTAGCTAATGAAGGAGTACTCTACTCCAAGCAACATGAAATATGAATGGACAGGGACTCCACATGGACAGTTGAGGGAAGAGTGTTACAAACAAGCAAACTTAGATAGGGAGGTCTATCAAAGCAGAAGAAATATACAGGATGAAGAATGATGAAAACAAAGAAATTTTGGTCTATAGAAGGAAGCAGCGCTTGGTAAAATCCGAGCGAGATGCACCCGGAAATCATAAAGTCTACACTACTAAAGTATGCCTTTGGTTTTTGGGTGGGAAAATGTACCCAGAACTATATATACCTATAGCCCTTGAGCGGGAAAACTCATATAGGACAAGTCTTCGCTTTGATGTGGACTTAGTTAAAATGTTGGCAGGTCGGCGAAATAAAGCAATCATATGTATTTCGTGGAGCAAAGAGAGAGACGGTTAAAAACCTAAACGGACCCAAAATGAGTTTATTTGATGTCTTTAAAAGGCTTCGGGTCCGCAATAGTAGTTAAGTCCCACGCTAGTCCCACGTTCCTATCGAGATCGCCCACATCACGTGGGTTTCGGGTGCTTAAAATGACTATGGGTCATCTCCCCTCGCAAACCCGAAATGGCTATAGAATTAGTTTGGGTGTCTTTTCGGGTCCAAATAGAAGGATAAAGGGTGCACATGAAGGTTTCCCAAAATAACCTCCCGATTGTTAGATCTTTAGAGACAGATCGCACGGTTGACGAAGGTTTGTAATGTTTTGTGGGCCCTTGGCCCGGTTTGTGAGACTCTGGCTCGGTAACTAAGGTGTTGTGGGGCCTGACTATTATATGGGCCTCAGAGCCTTGGGTTGAAATGTATATTATATAACTCTTTCTATCTAGTTGAATAGAAGAACCTACTCTTACTTAGCAAAAAAAACTATTATAAATTTATAATAATAGATATTTAAATTATTATTTTAGTATTTGTAATAACTGATATTTAAAGTGTTATTTTTAATATTTATTAATAACCAATATTTAAAATGTTTGTTTTAAATACTTATAATAACTAATATTTAAAATCTTTATTTATAATAACTCTAACTTTATTATATTTAATGACTAAGAGATGCATTGAATTTGAAATTTCATTTTACAATAACGAGGGTGTGTCACGATAGGTTTCATGATATTACATTTTTCTGATTCCCAATGGTTTACAAAGGAAACTTGGGAGGTTACAATGGACAGATTTGCGAATTTATTTTCCATGTTATTAGATTTCGTTAGAGATATGTCGAGCTCATTTGAAAGCATTTTATCTAGTTTTTGGGTTTCTAATCATTTCTGGACCTTAAATTATTTTCATGTTCGTACAATCAAGATCATTTAAGTGTCCTTATTTCAGTGCCATTTAGAAAAATATCATCGTAACATGAACAAGAAATAAAATTAAGACCCTTACGCAAGAGGGGATTTGATATATCTATATAATGAAGAGGGCAGGGCATGAGGTAGAGATACATATTAGAACCTAAATCAAGCCCACAGAACATATTAGGCTGCATACATTAGTTAAAATAAAATATCGGCTAGCTTCAACTAACATAATATAGGATTCAATTATTAGAAAAAGGTGAAAATAAAAAAATAAATTGGATAAAGAGCAAATATTTTAAATCATACATAAGCATAAATTAATCAAATTTATAATAAAAAATATAAATTCCATGACAATTAAATGTTGGCAAGTCACCGCCCCTTCCGTAATACATAATGTGAAGAAAATGCATTAATTGGAGTTTTAAATTAAGACAACGAGGAAGCCTAGGCAAAAATATAAAAAGATTAACCCTAATACCCTGACGTTAATGAAGGGATTTGAGATACGTAATTCAACTAATAAGTAACAATTTTTTTTTTTTTTTTAAGAATTTTGGGCGAAAATCACATAGAAAAACTTATGTCGACGCTTTTCGAACCATTCAGTCATTCAGTGTGGTTCATCGTCAGGACAAGTTGAATGAGCAGATCTCATTTAGCTCATTTAGCACATTATATAGAGAGGGCAGAGAATCCATGAATCAACGACTAAAAAATAACAGCTAGAAATGACATGATAACAACTAGTTTGACCAAGATAAAGGGAAATTAATAATAATAATATTATTAATATTATTATCAATAATATTTTCTTTAAAATTAATAATAAGTAAATAAAAAATTAATAATTTCAAATATGTTGAAAAATTAAAATGAATTAAATTAAAAATTATATAAAATGAATTACTTTTAAAAAAATTTAATAGTTAGTTATAAACGTCAAACATAGAGTAATAATCACAGAAGTCTCAGTTCAATAATCTTCAACAATGTTATAGTTCTGAGCAACTCTCGCATGTGAATTGAAAGCTGACTTTCAAAGTATACCCTTAGCGGGCGGTTTGATTACTAAGTCGGGATTTGGTTTCTCGATCTATAGTGGATCGGAACCAGACGGACCTGAGGTTGATGGATTGGAATTAGAAGATTCAGCTTCCTTACCACCAAGAGGACTCTTACTTTCGTAATCTTGTGATCATTTTGCAATCCTTACATGTGACATCATCATTATGGGCTCTTCCGAGGCACTAGAGGAAGAACCTATCATCTTACTGTCTTGACTTGGAAAAGGATCCTTCAAAACAGCAGGTGTTTGCGAACCTTTGACGATTTTCGCAACCTCGGCACGATGCGGACAATCTCTTGTAAAGTGCTCCTCATCGCAGATGAGACAAGGATAGCGAGGTTTTCATTTCTCGTCAGTAGATTCAGGTTTATCGGATTTCTCCTTCGAGGTTTGCTTATTCTTCTTCTTACCTTTCTTCTTACCGTTAGATTTTGATTTAGTCATATATGATTCTACGACATGAACATCAGCAGAAATTCAAGTGAAGACTCTCCCTTCGGGGAATCTGGTAAAGTTATAATAGGAGAAGAATTCTTGGAGGATTTCTTCTTACTCTTGGTATTAACAGTACCAATCATACCGTCAGCGGCATGAGACCCTGAGGGAGGTGCAGCTTTTTTATTTTGTTTCGGAAGGTCAGGGATTTTCTCGTGTAACGTACCTGACTGTGTATAAACTAAGTCAAGGTACTGAGCTTGAGAAATTACTTGCTCTTCTGTAACTACTCATGCCTTGGCTACATCTTTAGTTATTTTGGGTAATAATGATTTTACAAAGCATTTTGCCAAAATTTGGTCCGGGATAAAAACTTTCACTAAACAACGTCGACGTCGCCATTCATGAATATGGTCTGAAATATATGTGGGCGTTGACTATTTTAATGAAGTTAGTAATTTTGTGCCATTGTCGTATCGGACTGGCAGCTGAGAATGAGTAAGGAAGGAAGTGGTGAACTGACTAAAATTGTAAAAATAGCCTTGTGGCAACTCAATGTACCACTTGGCTATAAGGCCTTTCAAAGTGCGTTGAAAAAGACGAAGACGAATTGAATCATCTATAATGGAATTCGATGCACACGAGAGATGGTAAGTCATCACATGAGTAGATGGATCTTCTCCTGACTTCCCCTCAAACTTTGGTATATCACTGGGCAACTTATTCAGCATTGGCAGCCAAAACGAAAGATAATTAATAGGATCGTTCGTAAGGCGCGACAAGTTAGGCAAATCCAAAGCTACTATAAATGGTAACTGACGGTTTGGATCCCGAAAACTTGGGGTCATAAGACCAGCCCCAGGAGGAGGATATCCAGGATAACTGGGTATCGGATTTGCATTTGGGATATTATATCCTCCTAGAAAACCAGGATTAACCAGACCATACTAGGGTTGTTGAGGTTGTTGACATGTATACCCAGGGTATGGTTGATACTGATAAGCCGGGTTCTGCACAGCAAGGCCGAATTGGTATTGCCCCTGGTATGGTTGATAATTAAATTGGGGTTGACTTGTGACAACCATACTAGGCCCAGGTTGTCCTACAGGCATGGAAACCCGAGTCTGGATTGTAGGTCCCGACTGGAGTAAAGAGGCCTGAGGAGTTGATACAGGAGTAGTAGAAACTGGAGCCGCTGATACTCCAGAAATGGGTGGAGTGGATTGAACAGTAGCCGCAGCAGTTACAGCAGACGTTTGGGATGGAGTTCGAGGTGAACTAGGCCCAGATTGATGAGCTGCCCCAGGTGTAGCAGTTTGAGTAGTAGGCTAGACAGGTTGTTGGGGTCAACCAGAAATAAAAGACTGTCAAGATTGAGATGAAAACTGCACACTGGGTTGCGGAGTTTGTTGATCCCACACAATGTTCACTCTGGGGTATGGACCCATAACAGGTTGAGAATATTGAGGACCAAAACTAGGTTGAGTGTAAGATTGATAATTATATGGTACATGTCTGGGTCCTTGAACAAATGATTGACATGAAGGTGGTTGAAAACCTTGAGGTTGATATTGACCTTGAGGTTGGTACTGACCTTGAGGTTGGTACTGACCTTGCAGTTGGTACTGACCTTGAGGCTGGTATTGACCTTGAGGCACATATTGATACTGGGGTTGACCTTGAGGTACATATTGATACTGGGGTTGATCTTGAGGAAAATATTGTCCCGTAGGGACATACTGTCCTTGAGGTTGTCCCCCAGGCAGTAATGGACTACCTTGAGGTTGCCCCCCAGGTGGTATTTGAGTACCTTGCGGCTTCCCCCCAGACGGTATTGAACTACCTTGAGGTTGCAGATTAGGAGTAGTACTAGACATCATAAGAATATCTTCGACACTTAACAATTTAGTTCCGTTATGACCAGGAGATACTGCATATTCGATGGGTTGAGGAGATACTCCTGAAAATGTACCAGATAAAGACTAATACCCAGGAGGAACAGAAGGACCGCCATGTAAAAACGTTTCTGGCATCTGAGAAAACAAGGATGACTGTCTTGACATATTCAAAGGAGGATAATAACCTCTGGGTGTTGGATGGAAAGGAAATTGAGGTGGTGAAGACACGAGACCTGGATTTTCTAAGAAATTGGTCAACGAAATATACCAAGCATCACCTCTAATGGGACTATAGAAAATGGATTCACGCTCCCTAAGTTTGATAGTCAGTTGATTTTTAGGGATGCTTATACCTTCGTTTGGACTCGAACTTACAATTTCTTCGATGGAAATGAGTCCAAAAGGAAGATTCTCGGTAATGATATTTTCTATTCTGGGTGAAATAGGACCACTAGAAACAGGAGAAGCAAATCCTGAAGATGGAGTAGCAGTAAGTTCAATCTCAGGTTCAAACATTTCAGGTTCTTCGGCTAATGAGCTAGTAGGAGTGATACTACCAGTAACCTCAGAAAATGAAATCGGTTCAGAAATATGTTCTGTTGCTTGCACTAGATGATCAGGATGTACAATCAACGAAGATTCTCCCGCCTCCGACGACCCAACCCTACTTTCACTAGGTGTGACAAGGGCTCGCAGCCCTTCAAGTTGACTTGGTGTAAATTCGGGAGGCTGCCCCCGAAGTCGATGGGATTGTCTCGATAATTCAGCCACGATTAATTATTTAACTACTTCAAGCGAAAACAAAGAAAATCTCAAGAAAATCACCTAAAGTATCTAAAGAACCAAACAATTTGAAGCACGCGCCTAATAAATCTAGGAGATCAAACCACACACAAACAGTATCTTTCCGGATCGAAAATACTAGTTGGTGATGAAATCCAACGTCACAGAATTCAATACAGAAATGGCGGTTGGAAGAGTTACCCCGACAAACTGCTTAATGAAACAGACTGGCACAAGTTTCTCCATTATAACTGTCTCGAGTGAAGATAACCCCCCAGATATTCCAAGTGATTCTAGTAAATGTCTACTCCAGGTATAGTGGGATCTTCCCTCCACTGTCACCTAGGAAAGAATCCTAAAGATTATGGTCACTAAGGTCACCAACGGAAACAAATATACCTGGGGGAACAACCTACGATCCAATACGCATACAAGGGCAGAGTAACAAGCTCAATCCCCTTGAAGGCTCCTTGACATAATCCAAGGTTTACCAACAAATGACCCCAGGCTCCTCGACAATGGTCAATCTGAGGTTTATCGTTTTTAATACGTGAATATCTCCTATCGTTCCCAATGAGGAAGGATTGATTCCCACACTTGTTCGGATATGATCTCGTGCTTCTTCTTTAAGAGGAGATTTCCTAGAGCATAGATGTAACAATTGGAATTTCTCCCTACTGCAAGATCGACTACTTGTTTGTTTAAACTATCTTGGAGAGTTAATTACTCCCTACTCCAAGATACTAGCCTAAGCTATGTTGGTGAAAAGAGCCCTAGAAAATAAAAAGATTGCTAGATTGATTTTAATTAAGCGTTAATTTTATTGTTTGTTCCTTAAGTAAATGGGTGTGGAGATGAAACTTTATGGTATGAAGACTCGACTCCAAAACACAAAAAAATGCACCTAATATGATAACAATTCCTTTTCCGTTTCAATGAATTTCTAGCTAAGGAAGAGTTTAAAATGCAATGCTTTGAAAATCAAATATTTCTCTTAACATGCAACTGAAAGGAAACTTTTTTTCCTTTTTCAAAGAACTTTAAAAACAAGACTACTAATCACACTCACAGAAAATCCCTTTTCTTTTCAACAATCAACAACTACAAGAATAAGCAATTATTTTAAGAGAGCTTTTAAGATTTCTAGAAAAACTCTAAAAAACTATTGAAAACAAATTTTCAACAAGCTTCTATAATTTCTATGAAAAACTCAAAACTATGATCTAATCTTGAGATTTAAACAAAAAATCGATCGAAAAAAAACTTGAAATGTTTTTGAGGATGCTCAACTTAGTCTTTCAGCTAACTAAGGATCAATTTGTTCATCTCAACAAACTAATCAAAAACATCCAATTATGTTTTAATAAAAAATGAAATTCGAAAATTTTAATCAAGCTTAATCAAAGTTTGGTAAAAGAGACAAATGGGATCTAGATCTCTTCACATATAGATTTCATAAGCTAGTCAAACTCAGCAAGAATACTAGAGAGACCAGGGTGATCTAAGTCTCTAAGGCTTCGGATCTCTGAGCTACTACAAAGACCAAGCAAAAACCAATCCAACAAGCAAAACTTCTTAGAAAATCACTTCAAACAAAATTCCAATGAAAACTAACTCACAAGGAACTTTTGTCAAGACAAGTGCAGGTCTAGGCATATACTAACAGCTATGGACAAAAACTAAACCTAACTGGGTCGATGGATCTTAGGTTTTTCAAACTTTTGACAGGGTCCACAGGCCCCTAGTACAACCAGGTGCGGTGCCGCTCTGTGTTACACTGTAAGAGTGCGGAGAGGTCCGCACTATAACTAACTCAGAGGGTGCGGTCCTCTTCCAAAATTTCAAAAAAATAAAAAAACCAGGATCTAACAAATACCCAAACCCACACACATCAAGACAAAATCAGAAACCAAAACTTAAGTTTCTCAAGTCAAAGCAAAGACAAATCAAAAACCAAACCAAACTATTCCCCAGTGGAGTCGCCAATTTGTTGGCCGAATAAATCGTTCTTGCGGACAAGACCGATCTCCCTAGTATCGAATGATATCTAGCAACAAAGAGCATAAGCAAATCTACTTTTCTCTAAACATGTTTCAATTCATAAATAAATACTAAGATGTGTAACAGACCCTACCGGTCCAACGCTTGTTTGTAGCAGTTTTATCCCAACAGCTTCAAGAAGTTCCCTTTTAATAATCTGCATACACAAACAAGCACACATCAAAGCATACCTGCGTATAATAAAACATGATCATTATGAAGATCAAGGAGCTCATAAAATAAACCATTAGAGATAGTTCATTGAGAAAAACAAACTTGATTGTATTAACTTTATAAATAAAAGAACCTTACAACCTTTGCCTTGATGTTGCACAAGTTCTTTCCAGGGTCTAGCAGGAGTCTCCTCTACTTTGACAAGCCACACTCGCTTCCCAAATGACATGAAAGGTATGTGATCTCTCATCTCACAAGCTCAAAAAGGAAGTCTAGTTTTCAGCAGCATTTACCCTCAAGAATCTTCAGCTTTCAACCTCCCCTCCAACGAGCCCAATGCATGAATTTATAGTGCAAATGGAGGAAGTTTCAGGTCCACCATTGAAGGGATAAATTCCTCCTTCAATGGGATAAGCACCTCATATCATGGAGTTAGCTCCCTTAGTTATGGAATGGATGAACCAAGGTGGAGCAGACTTGCCAGCGCAATATTCCTTCTAGAAGTGTCTAGAAGTGACCCAAGATGAGTTTTTAAGAATTAACTCACGCCTTTTTAACTTTTACAGGGGTTCACACCCATTACTCAATAGACAAAGCTGTCAGGTTCGCAGGAAACATGACCATTGGGTGCGGCATCGCAGGCAATGCTAGGAGAAAGTGCGAAACCAAGATTTGAGATATTTTTAAGGTATTTCTCCAATTTTCAAGGCTTGACATGAAGAGCTGAGGCTTAAGACTTGCAAAGGAAGTATGTATGAGTGTTGATGGACTCACACAAACTGTAGAAAGTCATGGTGACATTTTTTTGTGTAACACTACGGGAGCCCAAGTATAGAGTAGCAAGAGGAATCAGTGGGATTGATGCACTCAAAGATCAAAGTGGTAGAGGCTAGATCAATCAGATACTAAAGAGCATAGACAAGGATTGACAATAGTATAGAAAGGTTGAGTCAACAGAAGCATAGAGTTTTCAGTCGACAAAGGAAATAGTAGTCAGAGACTTTGATGACAGAGGCATCATTCTAATTCAAGTTGGATGTTTTTTTTGTTTCTGGAGATTGTTGGAGCAATAACACTAGAGAGAAGTGTTGCATGCAAAACATTCCAAAGGTTCAAGATCAGGATCGTGTTGAATTCCTTTCTTGTTGAGAGGGAGTGTTGAAAATAGCAACAATAAATGATAAAAATAGAATCCAGTATATTCCAATTTTAATTTGTCCTTAAATTAAAATTCAAATTTAGTCTCACCAATTGCTTGGAAATAATTAATTAATTCATTATGTATTAATTAGTTGGAAAAATTGAAGTTAAAAGTATTTTGAAGTCATTTAATAGTTATCCCTTAAATTAAGGATATTATCCCTTAATTAAGGAGATAAGATTGAGTTATATTTGAGTTGTAATTAGTTATCTCAGTTTACTGAGTTAAGTCTAGTTAAATTAGTTCCAAACTGTTTGAGGAACTAATTGTGAGTTATCAGTCAGTTGATACATGCATGCACTGAACAAGTGTACTCTAGATAACTGAATATTCTCTCATCAGAAACTCATGCATGTCTATTCTAAGAAAGACCCGGTTGAGCCAAATGTCAAGGACAGGTTACTATCAATTGCATGTTTTCTCTTATAAAGGAAACTCATGCATGCAGAAGGTAAAAGGTTCCTTGAGGATTGTGCAGTTCTGACAATGTGTTAGAGCAGTGTGTGAGAGAATTATTACACTGGGTAAAGGAGATCATCCCAGAGGTAATTGTGCAAGGAAATAGGAGCTTGGAGGGTAGAGGAGAAGGCTTGTGAGAAGCTTTGATTTCCGGTGAGAATCCAGGAGGATTGTACTGAGAGCTGGCTAGCTGTGAGAGTTAAGGCTTTGTGTAATTCTGATGTATTTCCATCTTGTATGATAGTACAAATAGTGGGGTTTTTAGCTGAGGCTTTCCCTTGAGTATTTTCTATGTTTCATGTGCATTGATTCTTCTTCTTATGGTTATATGTGTTCAGCTTTGATTCATCTTGATCTTTAAGCTTCTGCAAGTTTGATAGTAGAAGTATATTATAGTATTTTGCTTTGTTATATTGCATTATTGAGTTAATCTACAGTCAGATTTTCTAAATAGATCTTAGAGGTATATTTGTAGATAATTTGCAAGAAATTCTACAAGCCCCCTCTGTTCTTTCCTGACCTCTTTGGTGAACTTGTCATCCATGATTTCTCATGTGTGTCTTCATCCATGGATGCATCCACTATTGATCACTCGCAGGACTCACCAGATGTTGGTCCATCATTTGACAACGGAGAGGATAAGCTATTCGTTGAAAATCCACTTGATATTTCATCTGTCTTTTCCTGAAACACAAAGGATGAGTTTGTTCTCTTTTCATCTACCCCTATGTTTGATTCATCTGATCATGAGGATGCCGATGAAACCATTGATTTTTATGATCATGGAAATCGTGATCCAATTGTGTCCATATTTGATCATGATCATGAATCTATCGTAGTTTATATTTCGAAGCCATCGGTTTATGATGATCTACCTGATGATGAAGTTGAAACACCCAAGACTGACTAGGCACTTCAGCCCAAGCTTATGGTTATGTCAGGTCCTCGCTCTCTTGGGGTTAATCTCACTTCCGATCATGAAATCATTCAATCACCCAAGGCTCCTCATCACTCATTTATATGCATTGAAGATCCATCTCACACACAGATCACACTTCCTCTACTCGAACTGCATGATCCTATTTCTCATGCATTGGAGGAGTATTACATTACAACCACTCGTTCGCAAGGTAAGTTATCTTTGTTTCTTTCAGTTTCTTGCATGTCACAGTCAAGAGTGTGCTTATGCGTCAAAGTTGCACACAGTGTCACACAGCACCATGATAAGTCCACGAACTGCTCGTCATGCACTTGTACTCACTTATGTCATGTGGGCACTTTGAAACACAAAGTGTGGTTGTCTTCATTGTTATGTCTTTCTTATTTTCTGGTTCGCATAATTGGGTTGCTCATAGACCAAGCCTTCAACAACATGGGTCAACCAATGCGTTGATGGATGCATTGGAAATATCACTTCATGTGATCAGGCCCATGCACCGTTAGTGTAGGAGTAGGAGTAGTGTTTGCTTCAGTTATATGCTTGCATTCTTGTTTTCTTACATGCTTTGTTTGCTAGTTTGTTTGCTTGATTTTTTGCTTACTTGCTTTGCTTTCACTTTTTCTTCTACTCTTTCTTTTCTTTGTTGTTTGTATAGTTCACTCGTTTTGATCGTAGGTGAGTTTCGCATGAAACCATGTATGACACTTGAAACAAGATGGGTGAAGTACAAGAGAGCTTGTACAACTATCACTACTTGGTTATATGTCATCTTGCCTTTGTATGATGAGCTTGTTACTTTTAGTCCATGATACGTCAAAGGAAAATATGTATTGTTCGAAGTGAACCTTGGGGAAAACACAACAATTGCATGCTAACTAGTGTCACTTTCTCTAGTCGGTTGTTTTTGGGTTAACTCTTGTCAGCTCATTCAAGCAGAGTAAGGTGAGGGGGAAAACCTTAACAGGCACGTCAGAGATACAATAAACTACTTCTCTGTTGGAACAACCTCTTCTGCTCTTAATAAGTCAGGATCCCTCTTCTGCCTCTAAAATGAATAAGTGCTATGCACAGTTATGAAAATGAAAAAAATGAAGAATGGAAAAGGAGAAAGAAGAGAAAGGCTTCCTGCGTAGGGAGGTGATGCAAGAAACTCTATTGAGGTACTGACCAGGCTCGTTGGAAATGGAGCCATGCTTGTGTTACTATGTGACTCCATCGGGGTGCTATCCAAGCCTACTGATAGTGGAGCAACACCATACATGAAACTAAGACTCTAATGACTAAACTACTTGTGCACTTATATAGCCCTCAACCCCAATCGAAATATTTGTGTTTCCTTGGCTTGGAATGTGTGTCAAAGAACCAAGATTTTGGCAGATGCTACATCTTACAATCAAGCTTGTGAGAAAACAAGATGAGCTAAGAACTGAACAATACTTCCAGAGGTGTTAGAATTTCTTTTCACGAACAAGGTCCATTCACAGAGCTGGAGTTCTACCAGTGTGTCGCCAAGTGTTGTAGTGGCTACAACCACCCTCCAAAATGTTGCCTTAGCTTGTTTTGGAGCCTCCCTACCCACCTTTCACAGCACCTTGTCTTGCTTCGTCAAGTACTCAAGCATCAATGTTTTGCTTGCACAAAGGCAACCTGTCAATCACAGTTTGATCCCCTCCCCTTACAGCCTGTTCACCCGGACTTGGTCCAGCTGTAGGCTGAGCAACATCCCCAAGAAAATTGCATATTTTTGGAGGGAAACTAGCCTTCCCTCCAGAAATTGAGTAATTATGTATGGCAACCTGTTGGGCTCCAAGATTGCGTAATCCTACCAGTCAACACTCCCAACAGGAATTGCACAATTTTCCCCAGCAGAGCTGCTCATTTCAGAATTTGTGTAAATCTTAGCAGCATTCAGCTTCTCTACTCAGAAATTGTGCAAACCTTCTTGACAGTCATCCCAGCTCCCAGCCAGAAATGCGCATTTTTCTCAAGAAGTTGAGCAGTTGCATGCATGAGCAGTTTGGTTGACGAGTTCCACCCAGGACCAAGGAAACTTGACTTGCGTGCATGCATGACTTGCTCTTCCCAGAATATAAAAAGGAAACATGAAAAAAGGCATCCCATGATTCAGATCTATTGTTAGCAGCCAGAGGTTACATGCAAAGATGTTTTAGAAACTTCCCTCCAAGTGTTACTTCTTCCTAGATTTGTGGCATGTGCTTCATGAGCCCAAACTTATTTATTCGTCGCATCATAGCTCATTCATTCACATCGATCTTGGAGCTCTAACATCCCATAGCACATCCAGGACTCTTTGACACATCTGGCTCAGCTATTCATGAGGAAGTGGCCTCAACTTGTCTTTTTCAGCATTTCTATCGCTTTTTGTGTATTCACTTGTGTGAGTGTTGTTTGCTTGATTTCTTTGAATGATTGTTGTTGTTTACATGTATACTATCTTGTCCTAGCTTTGTTTTAGTTTTCATTGCTATCTCACTATTGTCGCATGCATGAAACTGTTTTGCATGAACATTCATCGAACCAAAAAATCGTTTCTTCCACATGCATGTTGATCTGTTTGTTGAATCTTTCATTCATGCTTTGGATGAACTGTCAATCACTTATGCTATCACTTAGTGTCACCATGCATTCACTATCTTATTTGATTCCAGTTTCCCATCGGCGAGTCGGGCCAACCTTGGCCCAGACTCTGCCTTCATTGAAACTGCATTACGCAATCTGGGGAAGGTAGAGCCTTCCTTCCTCTCTAGAAATGTGCATTTCTGCTCAGCACTAGCCTCCAGGATTATTTTTCACATTTCTGGAGGATAGTGACTGTTGGCCCAGGAAATTGCGCAATTCAGTCCCTAGGCCTGCAGCCCTTCCTAGCTGGAATTGCGCATTACACAATCCCAGTAGCTAGCAACTAGTCTAGATTGTGCATTTCTCAAATCCAGCAGCCACTCCTGCCTCCCAGAAATCCTATACTACCTTTGCATATTTCTGGCAGCCAGTCACCTAGCCTCCCAAAAGAAATTGCACAATATTGCTCATCAGTTTCCCAGGTATGAGCTATGTCATTCCCCAGATTTGCTTTGGTTTCAGTGACATATTTCTTGCCATGCATGTTTCTTGTTTCCAAACCTTTCAAGTGTTCATCTATCTCAATGGATTCCAAGAGAATAGGATCATAGGACACTGATCGAATTATAGCTCGAGCAGCAGCTGAGCAGGTGTCCTCTAGTCTGTTGATTTATGAAGATATGAAGTTGTATCTAGATAAGGACATCAAACTAAAGTGGCAACAAGTCAATGAAACATTCACAGACACTTTTGGGGAAGATCTCAAAGACCGTTAGGTGTACGTGAACATTCACAAGTCCAATTTGTACCAAATTGGATGCAAATACCACGTGTTCCCATGCATGGACATGATACACAGGCTCGTCTCTCACACTAGTCCCAAGACAATGACCTTGAGTAGTGTCAGTGGGACAAAGCTTGTGACCTTCTAGGCATGATATTACGATGAGATGTATCAAATGTTAGGGCTTGTGACTATCATGAGTACTCCATTCAACTTTCCCAATGGTAGAGATAACTCCAGAGACATGTTGAAGGATTGGGTAAAGGAGCCAGCTCATTTCAGGATGACATCCATCCAGATCTACAAGACAAAGATACTGAGGAAGGTTTACCAATACTTGGTCATATTCACATGTCGACTATATGGCCAAGCAAGCACTAAAACCTTTCCATAGAGTTGGGTGATCACATTGGACTAACGGGCTAGAGAAGGAAAACCATGTAACTGTTTTGGCATACTTGCTCAGTAGCTGAAGGAGAAAGTCACAAAGGCTCGACAATCACCTGGAGGTATGCATGCAGAGATTTACATGTCTGCCTACATCCTATATGTAGTTTGTTCCCGACATCAGTTCTCGGGCTTGGAGTGTGCATGATCACCAATGGAGTCTTTTGTGAACACATATTTCAAGTTGTTGTCCAAATGTAGCTTCAGAGGAGTAATCACACGATTGTCTGACCATTTTGTCACCCCAGTGTATAAGATGATATTCAAATAGGATCCACCCTGCATGTCAAAGGAAGAAATGGAAGCATTGATAGGCATGGCAGATTGGTATGCCTCACCATCTAGCACTTTCATCCAAATGTTCAGTGCAGATAAACCTCCGTGTGTTCTGCCAAATTTTTTTCTTGGGCATACTTGTCATGTGTGAAGTAGCATATAACATCTCAGCAAGATTGACATCTAGACTACATCGAAAGAAGAAGGCACCTTGGCCCCCTCTTCCATTGCGGATTGGGTTATCTAAGATCTAGAGTATCAAGCAATTGGATTTCAAAGTCGAACAAATGAAGAAGTACCTTTTCGACCTCCGAAGCTTCAATCTATATGACCCACATTGCATTGGGAAGGATTATTACATGTGAGTTTGGTTCAACTAGATCTAGAGGGCATTTCAGTGGGTCAAGGAGGACTCATGGAGGTATTTCTATAGTTCCTCTAGACCCAATGAACAGGTCGGCTTCGCTGTGGAGTGGTTAGAGAAGCAACATGAAGCACCATCATGGAGAACCCCAGTAGTAGCAGTAGCACTAGTAGCAGCAGAGGTAACAGACCCAAGCATACATGTGCACGACAAAGGGAAAAGGAAGATTGTCAATCGCATGGATGAGGAGCAAAGCTACAAGTTTCGAGCAGATCCACTTGTAGAACAACCGGCTATGGCTATAAAGGAAAAGAGTTACCAACACGACAAGAAAATCACGCGAAGTCAGAGGGATAAGAAGAGAATGGACGAAGTAGAGAAGGAGTTGCATGATTTGAGGGAGCAACTCCAAAAGGAACAAGAGCTGTGCAAACAAGAGAGTGAAGCACAGTAGTAGCAGATACAACAGGGGGTGCAACAAGTGAAGACAGATGAAGCAGCGCCTATACAAGTAGTTGATTCATCTGAATGCTGGCATCTAGTGAACAGGGTGAACCATCACAAGATCGAGAATTTTTTCATGAGATAGAATAAGCACTTCAACAGTTCGATGCAAACATGGAATAGCAGGAGCTAGAATAGGACACCGACCTCATGCCTCACCAAAAAGAGGTCTACTCACCCACTTCAATGCATCCATATATCGAGCAAGTCTCAAATGACCAAGGAGGTACTGAGATCCTTAATGGTCAGCTAGAAGGAGAGATGCACGACATATCCTTTGACGAATCTCATCACAGAGTTATGCAGTCTCACAGAGTACCAAATCCAGAGGATCAAACATCCCCTACGCAAGTTGAAGAACGAGTGATCATGACTAATGTGCACAAGCATCCAGATGCCTTGGACGATGCAAGCAGAGTGTATGCAGAAGCCACTAGCTCAAGTGTTTTTTTTTTTTAGTTGAGAATGAGTGAATGGAAAAGGAACTACAGGTGGCCAAGCAAGAAGGAAATACTAGATGAAGTATTGTCTCTTGAAACAGTTATGTGAGCATTGTACTCCAAGTTTGGTACCGTGCACAAGGTAGTCATCCATATCAATGGATGGAAATAGCGATGTGCTAGAAGAGTACACATCTTGAAGAACGTACATGTTGTTTTTGATGACATGCAAACATAGACGATGAAGTATAAGGGAGACCTGATTCACTTGCCAAAGATGATGAGGGCCAATGCGATCGAGTTGAAAGCACGTATCCAGAGTCCGATCTGGAACTATGAGGACCTCCTGCAACTCATCACTAGCATATAGGCTTCCCATGCACAAGTATTCAAGAGCGTGGATGTTGTGGTGTGCACACATGTGATCCCATCACCTGTGACTCCCACCTAGGTGAAAACAAAGAAGCAAGTCTGACTAGAGCTTGACTCGTACTTCGACAAGTTGATGTGCATCCCCAACAACCTAGACTTTCCTATCAATGTAGACATCATATGAAACTATGTCATTGGTCCAACCACATTAAATACAATGATGTGAATGCTTTCAGATGAGTTGGACAAAGGAGCCCGAATAGTGTACCCGGATGTTATGGAGGAAAGGTTCAAGTTTGAGATAGATGTCACAGCGGAACACACGGACACTATCAAGGACTACAAATCTTGGAATCAATATGTTACTATTAATCAGCATGAGGATGTCGAGCAGTTGGACTTCTATTGTTGTCTAAGTCGGAGTGATGTCTATTTTGACTTGCTCAAGCCATTTTGTTCACATGGGTACATGTGCATTGTAATGTTGAGTCATGTCAAGTGTCAATAATGGATGTAATAGTCATAGAGTAGGTGAAGAGTCATTAGGGTAGTTGAATGGTCACAAAGGGGAATGTCAAGGGTCACCCCACCCTTTGCTATAAATAGTCCCTCATAACTCATTGTAGGGGCTTTTGGTCAGCCAAGCTTTTGATAAGACTATCTTGGAAAGATCTTGGACAATATTGTAATGCGCCTTGGCTTCTCCACTACACGGAGCTAGTTCATCTCTTTCGAGGAGCAGGCGGATGTGGCTGTAACGTTCCACTGTTAGGGCTAGGATGTTTACATGGATGTATTGTATGATTGGAACTTACACTTCTTTATATAATAAGAGTAGCACGTTTTCATGCATATGTTGTTATTGTAGTTGGATTGTTCTGGTTGCTTTAGCGATGTATATTTTTTAACTTACATAGTTGTGTATGAACACTTTTGTATGCAATTGTATGAATATTGTTGTATATGTGTTGTTGGTTTAACCATCACTTTGGATTGTCGGACTGGCCTGCTTTCCTTCTTGTGATGCATCTCCGCTCGTGTCTTCCCTTCTTAGCTGCGTACACCTACAGGTTGCCAAGGGGCACACTCATCTCAACCCACCTGTGTTAGGAACCTCTCATGCACCTTCCTTGACTCAATGCAGCAGTCACACCCTTGCTACCAATAGAGTTATCTTACTTTCCTTTCTACGACATCATGGTCAAGGCATTTCTCTATGACCCATTCCTGTGACTCCTACACCAAACAGTTTGAGGTCTAATTGGGACTTCTTACCAGAGAGAACCCCTTGACATGTTGGTAGGTCTAGCACCTTCAACATGTCCATAGGAGGTCAAGTTCCCTCCTATATATAGGCTTCCAAGGAGGACAACATGCCTTAATGAAGTTGACTTCTTAGCTATCATGCCAACTTGGTCTTGGAGGGTATTTTGACATTTTTAAATATAAAAATTATTCTTTTTACAAGCTATAATGTGCTTGATGGGTTCTTCTTCATATGAAAATTACTATTTTGACTTATTTACCCTTGGACAAACCCTAGAAGCACTCAATGGGTGCTTGACCTATAAATAAAACACCTTGAGCATGAATCCCATGCTGCAAAAATAACAATAATAAATTTTCTTTCTTTTTATAATATACAATACTCAAAAATATATTTCATATTTATGTAGACCGAACCTAGCTAAACATTTCAACATTCTAAACAACAATGCCATGTGTGAGGACATAAAGCTATAGGAACTAAAATAGGCACCTCCAAAACCGCCAATGCCAAGTATTTAAAAACCCTGGATATATACTGGTAGATAAAGAAAATTATGGGAAATCTCTTAATAGAAATAAGTGAGGAGAATCAAGTTGATCTACTCCAACTAGATTAGATCCATCTACAAGTAAAGGATGTGGATCAAAGATTAACTTCTCGAGCATCAAAATTGATGGATATTGAGCCTTTGGCATATGTAGTTGCATACATCCAAGTCACACAACTCTCATTATTGTAACATACCCCAACTCACTATAAACTTATTCCATCCTATGTTGAAGGTTCAATTCCTTACCAAAAGCCCCTAACAATTTGTGACCTAAAAATTTCCCTTCCTTTAGGAAATTATTTTCTAACGAAATGAATATCTAACAGCATGCTAAAATGAAATGTATCTGCATATGTAGGTTCTAACATGATTATATTCTTTCAATTAACTTATAAATATATTTTACTGGTTATCTTATTTCAGTTAACTTACATATACATTTTACTAACACACACATATATAAAAAGCATTGTAGCAAAAAATCTAGATAGACGATAATATTTGTCTTTTAATTGTGCACAACTAGCTACAAGCCTTTGATGTTCCACCCAACCATAGTCCACACTCTTCAATTTCTTTCAATAGTGGTTCACCCCTGAGCTAGGGCTTTTACTCCATGGGCCTAAGCTCACCCAAATCCTAATACATTATTAGTACCAACAATCATCGGCCAAGGTAGCAAGCTTGGAATCCTCCAGCCAACAATATTGTGACTTTTAGAAGTTCCACTTCCCTCATGGTCTTCTAGGTACCCTTATAGGCCTTCACACAACCAAGGTACCAAATACAACAACCTTGAACTACCAGTCATGTGGCTTCCATGAGTTCCACTACCCTCACAATCCTTCTAAGTACCCTTACAGGCTCTCATTTCCACATGGACTCCCTATGTCCATGGTTGTTTTCTAGCATCCTCCCCCGGAATTGTTCATATTGATCCCCCTTCACAGTAGCAACATGCCCCTTTATATATGCATGTCTCTTTTTTAGCACTTGGCATTCACCCAAGCCACCTCATGGTCCTTGGTTATACGCATGGGCTCTTTTCAATGACTATTTAAATCAGATGAGCCCCTCTAACTCATCCATGGAGTCTCATCCCCTCATTCTCATTTTGTCTTTTCAGTCTACAATAATTATATTTTACTAATATGCATGTGTTATAATAATTACATTATCATGACTTCAAGCCTGAAAATATGAAACATATAAACATGGGCACACCATCCCAAAAACATAACACATTCATGCACATAGGCAAAACGACCCCCATAACACATGTACACACATGCACATGGCGACAATGACACTCTAAACATGTCCTTGGGTCACAATCCTACTTGGTGTGTCTCCTCTCAGTAGTCTAGCTCCAAATATTCATGGTATTTACATTCCAAGGGTCAAATAGGGGTGTTGCATCCCAGCCCCCCTTATTTAGGCATTATCCTCAGTGCAATAAATATACACATATGTAGAAAAACTTATCCAAAAATATGATGTTATTCCTCCCTCATCACGTCCTCATGCTCCTATGTATTATCTTCAAGACTAAAATGGGTCCACTACAACTTTATTAAGATGATAGCTCAATTCTAGAGCATCTTGACTTTCCCGTTCAAAATCCGCACTAGTAATCACATTCCTAGCATCAATAACATAATTTTAAGAAATGATACAAGAAAAACATTATGATTGTGTATTGATGTTGGTAATGTAATCCTATATGAAACTGGACCAATCCTCTCCAAGATCTCAAATGGTCCACAATATCTCATTGTCAATTTTTCACATATTCCTAATTTCAAGGAAAATTTCCTTGCCTTCACCCTTAACAAGACATTGTAACCATTTTTGAATTCAATGTTTGACCTATTGTTATCTACAAAAAATGTCTTCCTATCTTGGGCAGACTTTAAAGTTTACTTAATTTTTGCTACTTGCTTTTCCATTTCCCTAAGCAAGTCTAGACCAACAATGGCCCTATCAACTGGGCTATCCCAACTCACTGGTGTGTTGCATTTCATGCCATAAAATGCTTTAAATACCCTCATCTTCAAAGATTCTTTGTATCCATTATAAGAAAAATCCAACAAGTGAAAATATTCTTCACATTTCGATGGTTTTTCCGTCATATACATCTTCAACATGTCCTCAATGACTTAACTGACTATTTCCATTTGCCCATATGAATCTAGATGGTATATGGTGCTAAAATTTAAATCAGTCCCAAATCCATTTAATAAGCTTGTCCAAAAATTCAACGTAAACTTGGGATCTTTGTATGAAATAATTTTGTTGTGCACACTATGCAGTCTGAAAATTTCTCTCATGTAAATATCAAAAATGTTGGCTTCTTTGTGTGTTGAGTTCATTGGAATGAAGTGAGCAATATTGGTGAGTTTATCCACCACAACCATTGGAATCATGTTGCTTCACTATTCGAGGCTGATTTGTAATGAAATCCATGGATATAATTTCCCATTTACACTCAAGAATGAGTATTGGTTGTAGCAATTGTGCTAGGTGCCTATTCTCGATATTAACCTTTTGACACTCCAAGCACCTGGTTTTACAATCAGCCACTTCTTTCTTCATGCCTGACTAAAAGTATTGTTTCTTTATGGTTGATATTGTCTTTTAATACCGACGGTGCCTAGCATAAGGTACTCTATGCATCTCATTCAGCACTAAATTTTTCATCCCGTGGGAATTTGACACATAGATACAACCTTTATACAAAAGAAATCAATCTTCTTTCATCTCATAAACCCTATATTTGAACTACACTTCACCTTGCTATAGATTTCTTTTTATATCCATGTATTGATGGTTTGAATTACCAACCTCTAAAATTATTATTTCCAAATCATATTTTCATGTGCTTATGGTTGTAACATGCATTACATGCACCCTCCTACTAAGTACATCAACCACTTTATCCTCCCTATCTTTTATGTGTTTTATTTTCAAAGTCACAATCAACCAAAATTTCCAACCATAATTTGCCTAACATTTAAATGTGGTTGTCCAAACAAATTTTTTGACCCATTGTGGTCATTTATTAGCTCAAGCTTCTTTCATATGAGGTAAGGCCTCCACATATTCAAGGCATGTATAATGGTTTCTATCTCCAAATCATGAGTGGCATAATTCTTTTCATTCTCCTTGAGCTTCCTAGATTCATAACATATGGCATGCATGTTTTCCATGAGAACTCCTCCAAGTCCTTATTTACATGCATCTGTGCACACAAGAAAGTCTTCATTTAGGTCAATTATATTCAATACAGGTGCACTTGTTAACAATCCCTTTAACAATTTAAGGGCCTCTTCACATTTATGAGACTAGTCAAATTTTGCACCTCTCTTTTGCAAGGAAATAATAGGATGGGCTATCCTTGAGAACCCTCCAATAAATCTTCAATTATAACCTGCTAAACCCATGAAATACCTTATCTATATCACATTTTTGGGTGTTGGTATCTCTTATATTAATTTAATCTTTGTTGAGGATATTGTTATCCCTTCTTTTGAAATTACCTATGTCACATTTTTGGATGTTAGCCACCCTTCAATTGCTTTAATATTTGTTGGGTGTACTGTTATCCCTTCTTCTGAAATAATATGACCCAAATAATGAATCTTTCTCTAATAAAATCAACACACACTTAGTTTGGCATATAATCAATAGTATCTAAGTACTTGTATCATCATCCTTAAATGTTGGTCATGCCTTTCCTCAGGTTTAGAATATATGAGGATATCATCCAAAAACACAATAACAAACTTATCTAAATAATTCTTGAAGATACCATTTATGAGGCATGTGAAAACACATAGTGCATGAAATAGCCCAAATGGTACCACTACGAAGTTACTCATAGTGCCCATATCAAGTTCATAATGTTGTCTTCCTAATGTCCTCTTCCTGAATCCTTACCTGATTATACCTTGGCCTTATATAAATTTTATAAAATAGCTTACCTCTCCTTATTTGGTCAAACAAATCACCTACTTGGGGAAATGGGTACTTATTCTTCATTGTGACCTTATTCAACTAACAAAATTCAATGCACATTCTTAGTGTACCTGTTATGCAACCAGCTCACAAAATAGAAGAAAGAGATAGATCAACGACTTCAAAAGTATCCTCTTCGAGGGGGAAACCTCTTTTACATTACACAAATGAAAAATTCTTGGATGATAAAATTGACAAGACCTCCTTTCTATATATAGGAGTCTAAGGGGTCACAACATAATTAGATTCTACGTAACAATAATAATGTAAGGGAAAAATCTCCAAGGGTTAGCTCAACTGGTCAAATCCCCATTGTTAAGTACCTTGTCGATGGGCAGGTCACATGATCAATTCTCCTCAATTCCCTTGGGGTTAGGCCCTACTATTCTAGCTGACGGGCTTTAAAATATTCCCTTTGGGGTTGATCTACCTAGATTTTCTATGGATATAGTAGCCACCCTATGAATCAGCCGTAAAAAAAAATGTAAGGGCACAACAATAATAATAGTGGGCTTCTATGGGGCATAATAATAACAATTTGGGGACAACATTGTTATAGATCCATTTAGGCACATCACTCCCATCATCCAAATCAGTACTATTAGGGCTCATCAAACCCTAATTAAATTGCTACATGCCCTAGACAAGTCAACACTTTAAATTTCTCCTTCCCTGAGAGTTTCATGGCTTGAAGACATCCTGAAATGAATCCTAGAGGGACCAGCACAAGTAGGCCCATGAAAGGGTGCTCTGCAGATCACTTAGGCCCATGCAAGGGTGATATGCATAGCACTTAGTGTTATTGGGAAAACTAGTGTCCACTTAGAGCTCCTAGTCCCACTAAGACGGGTAGCTATCTTAGAAACAAACAAAAGAAAGTTACTTTCGTTTTCCTTTATGAGAAGTAGATGAGAGAGAAGCAGAGAGTAACAACCTCAATCTTTCGCTTGGCTCCTTGCTTGTTTCCTCTCCCATTTGATAGATCTTTGCCACTCCTTCCTCGCTTGTCCCGCTTCAAAGAACACCTATGGAGTCAAAGCAGCATAATACCATCAAAGCATAGAGATCTACAATCATAAGCAATATAGGATCAGATATATATTGACCATACAAATGCATATATCAATTCAATATTCAAAGACATAAAAGAATATGGAGGAAAACTCA
>APFE030753100.1:61496-75765 GCA_000404065.3 Pinus taeda
TGGACGCTCTTGACGGGGCGGCATGATTTTCATCCACTAAATGGCGTGAAATGTATGACCCCTAAAAAAAAAAAAAATATCTTCGAACAGGTGGATGTCTTCCAAGATCTTATGCTATGATACCAATTGATCTGCTTGCAGATCTAAGAAAATAAAATAAACAGAGAAAAACTACAAAAACAGACTTTAGAAACAGGCTAATTGCTAAAACAACAGATCTGAAGATTAATATCAAATACACAGAAAAGTGACCAGTCAGTCTGTAGTCATGGAGAGAGGAATACACAGTACGCAGATCTTCAAACAAGGTCACTGTATTATTATTATTTTGGAAGAAGAGATATCCCCTGTTTTAAAAACAACGATCTCATTATCCTTATTACCAAAAAGATAAAAAGAAAAGAAAACTGCGTAATTAGATATTTCCCTTTTTCAGATGTGATGTTTCCAAAACAATTCGCTTTTTCTTGGTTGCCCATTCAGTGAGCTGTTGCTGATTTTTCGGTCCGTTCTGGTTGCCCAGGGTCCCTCCCTATCCTTAGATTCCTTCTATTTCCAATCTTCCATGTGAGTCCTTGTTCAAGTACTTTGAAGGACTCCACAATTGTTTTCCAAATCACCGACCCCTTCTTCTTCTCCTTTATTGGATTTATGATCCATTCTTCTAAAGGCATTGGGTCAATGTATTTCCTTTTCACCACTATGGTCCATAAGTTCTCCATCTTTATGAGTCTCCAACCAGCTTTTGCAATCAATGATAGGCTGAAATCAGGAAGAATTTTTATCCCCCATCCTCCCCAGTCTTTTGGCCTTACCACCTTTTCCCAGGAAACACATGGCAGGACAGAGTTCTCCTTGGAGCCATCCCAAAGGAATCTGCTACAAATTCTCCTTATTTTCTCCAATATACCTTTAGGAACCCATGTTAAAGCTGCCCAAAAAACTGGAATGGCCAATAGCACTACTTTGATTAGAGTCAATCTCCCCGCTCTGGACAACCATTTAAAGCTCCAATGGGAGATTTTGGCTTCAATTTTGGCAATTAGCCAGTTCCAGTCCTCTTTTTTGTATGCATTTGGTTTGAGTCAGAATCCTAGATGCTTGAAGGGGGATTCCCTATTACTTGTTTGATAGGGAAAATATTGTTGCATCTGAGCCCTTTCTTGTCTGGCTAGACCTTCCATTATTAACTGAGATTTCCTCGAGTTTATCTCCATTCCTGTAGCTTTCAAGAATAGAACAAGCATGATTTTTTAATTCCTTTATTTCATTGGACTCTCCATTTGTGAAAACCAATATATCATCTACAAAAAGGAGATGTGATATCTTCAGGTTTGTAGCTACTTCTAGACCTTTAATCTTACCTTCCCTTTTGGCCTTTTGAATCAACTGACTTAATCCTTCTGCTACTAAAAGAAAGAGTAGAGGGGACATAGGGCATCCTTGTCTTAATCCCCTCTATCCTTTAAAAAAGGGAGTGGCTACTCCATTAATGAGGACTGCATAGATGACATTTGTAATACACCACATTATCTAGCTGATGAAATCTGTTTTGAAGCCTAAGTGAGTTATAAGCATTCGGATATATATCCAATTTATTCGGTCATAGGCTTTAGATAGGTCGATTTTTAAAACTGCTCCCTTCTTGTTCTGTTTAACACTGTGTAATACCTCTTGTGCTACTCCTTATGCTTCATGAATTTGTCTTCCATTTAAAAACCTGAATTGTTCCATTGAAATATGTCTTGACAAAATTGGTTTACTATATCCTTTATCTGTTTATGTTTTATGTTTTACTATATTGTAACACTATTATGTAACTCTATTACACTAATCATTATCATTATTTAATTCATGTTATTACTGTATTAATAATTTTAATTGATGTTATTACTATATGGTTTGTCTGTTTGTCTGTTTTATGTCTTAGTATATTGTAACACTATTTTGTAACATTGTTATACTATTAGATATCATTTTGGGATTCAACTGCGTTAAGTCAGTCATTCACGTATGACCATTTCCATGAGAGGTAGTCGTAACTGACTAATTTCTCATGATTTTTTGAATAGTTCACTTAGCACTCATTGCGTCGGGTGATTGCTCACAGGGGTGAAGAAGTGGGATTGAAACTAGTGAAAAGTGGAGAACCATTTCCATGAGAGGTAGTCGTAACTGACTAATTTCTCATGATTTTTGAATAGTTCACTTAGCACTCATTGCGTTCGGGTGATGCTCACAGGGGTGAAGAAGTGGGATTGAAACTAGTGAAAAGTGGAGAACGAATCACATAGCATCAATCATCACTTCCGGGGCTTGCACCCGGTAACCAGGACTTCCCAGGAGGTCACCCATCCCAGATCTTGTCTGGCTCAAGCGCGCTTAACTGTGGAGTTTTTCCCCACAATCAAGCCACTTAGCTTGCTACCCCATTTGCAAAACCTTAGCAAGTATTGTGCCTCATGAACCATTCAAGTAGAGATCCCTTGACTCTTTTTGAATTGAAGTATGGGGGTTTACGCAGTGCATTATATTAGATATCATTTTGGGATTCAACTGCGTTAAGTCAGTCATTCACGTATGACCATTTCCATGAGAGGTAGTCGTAACTGACTAAGTTCTCATGATTTTTTGAATAGTTCACTTAGCACTAATTAGTCAGTTACGACTACCTCTCATGGAAATGGGCATACGTGAATGACTGACTTAACGCAGTTGAATCCCAAAATGATATCTAATATAATGCACTGCGTAAACCCCCATACTTAAAAAATAATAATAATAATAATAATAAATAAATAAATAAATAAATAATAATAATAATAATAATTTTGAATATCGCTCTACAACCCTAGTAGACCTGAGACTTTGTTGTGCCCTAAATTAAGCTAGGAACCTGATTTCCTAATTGTTCTAGCAGCTCAGCCAGCTTGTGGGTCACAAGACAGATCAGGATGACAGAGGAAGTCGAGGCGGGAGAGATTCCCTCCTACAGGATGTTGCGGCAGGTGATTCTAGCCATAATCCAAACACCCAACCATAATCCCAAGAAACGAATCAGACAAATGGCCCTGTCCTCGGGGCACGTTGGCAGGCTCGTAGTAGGGGAAAATGCCTTCCATGTGCAGCAGAGAAACCGAGATTCGTCATCCCGATGAACAAATTGGAAAGATATAGAAGCTTCATGAAGGACCACACGATGATCTACAAGTTCATAGGAGTGTGGCTGACAAAGAAAGACCTCATCAAGTGGATACAATAGAAATGGAAATCGAAGAGCCATATTGAACTCAAATTTGGAGCCAGAGGCTTCTTTACGGTAATATTCTCAAACATGAAAGATAAAGAAAGAGTATTTGAAAATGGCCCCTATTTACATTATAATGTTGGTTTGTTCATGCGATATTGGGAGGAATGCTATAACCCTTACAAAGAGAAATTCCTAGCAGCCCTGATATGGGTAAGACTGTTTGGCCTCCCAATGGACTTCTGGGATCCAGAAATGTTAGAGGGTATTGGGAACATGATAGGATAATTTGTCAAAATAGAAGAAACCACAAAAATAGGTCAATATACATACTATGCAAGAATTTGTGTATACATTAACATAGCAGAACCAATACCCAGATAAGTGGAGCTAGAATACCATGAGGATATTTGGCAGCAGACCCTAGACTATGAGCATATTTTGTTTAGATGTTGAAGGTGCCATGAATATGGCCATTTATTCAAGGAATGCCCACTGAACCAGGAAGAGATGAGAACAAGGGAAAGCAGCAGAAGACCACATAGGATGGAAATGAAGGGTTCAAAGAAGTTAAAACCAAGAGGAGGCAACCAAAGGGACTCGATAACCTAGAAAAAGAAACTCGAGCCTAGTTGAGTAGTAAAAATAGATATGAAGTATTACAGGTGGAATAAGAAGTGGAAAATGAGACCCAACCCATGGATTGTCAGGGAAAAGGAAAAGAGAGCAGCTCCAGTCAAGCAAAAAGAACACCCAAGCAGAAAGCCCAAAGAGACCTCAAATACAAATATGAACAGGGAGGGATGGAAACCACTTTAATGGAATCGACCCAAGCAAGGGCAAGGAACTTAGTATGGAAGAAGAAGTCCTTAAGCAGTTTTTGAATGAATGGAGACACTTAGATGAAAGATTCATCCTGAAAGACCAAAAAAATTGTACAAAGAGACCTTTCAACAATATCAAGCTAAGCAAGGACAGGGACAGGTTGAGATCGCAGAACAACTGGGAATGACCTAAGAAAATACCCAAGAGTATCAAAACAAAGCAAAAAGGGGGAAGAAAAGAGGCTAGAGAAACCTATATGAATCAATACATATAATGGGAGAAATGTTGGTTAACACAAGCAGGGTGATACTGTTATCAACGTATACCAACAACTAAATAAAGCTTCCCAATGATAGTAATATCCTAGAACATAAGAGGCCTAAACAATCAAGGAAAATAGAGATACTTAATGGAGTGACTGAGAAAAGAAAAACCACAATTCATGCTTCTCCAAGAAACTAAGATCACAAGAGAAAAACTAGAAGAGGTCCTGATCCTAGTCCGGGTGTGACGAAGGACTCTTCCAATACCTTTTACTTTCATGATGTGTTAAATTGCATTTTTAAAAGAACATAAATGAATACATGTGTATGTTGTAAAGAAGAGGAACATGTCAACCATCAGAAACATGAAAACATATGTCATTGATAATAGAGTTCATCAAGGAGGGACTATGTCTCCAGGCCCTGGCGTCAAGATGGGGTAGGCCGCTGCATTAAGTGTTATCAATAGTGATGATGTACATGGAGGTGATGTCATTATCATACAAGGAAAATTCCCTCACGCAGGATCTCAATGCAAACATACATGACGACAACATGAGTATCCCATCAACATACAACAAAGGGATCTCAAAACTCAATATGATGAATCATGACAATAAGTACATCACATAGATGATTCTGCATCACATCAAGCAGGAACCATGAGAACGAATAAGAAACAGGATCCCACATCAAGCATAAAACATGGATCTGTGCAGCACAATGCATAGCAAAAGAAGTACATGAACACACTGCATATACCTCACATCCAAGGGCCATCTGAAGAAGCGGATGTTAAACTGCTGAAGTTGTTCGTGCCATCGATCTCATGGCATCAAATCAAATGAAAATGATTGATCACACATGAATGTTGACACCTACACTCCACTTAAAAAAGTGGCTGAAAAATAGAATGAGAAAATGATGAATCTGAACACACCATCAGATTTGTGGCATCGAATAGTGCAAAATCGACTATCAAATTTCTGAATTATGAGAAAGTGGAAATTTGGGGCTCAAGGAATCTTTTAGATTCCCCCTAGATTCCTCAAAGATTCCCTCCTTCGGGTCCTCTGCAAATCGATTGTTCAAATCAGGAAACTGACTATGCCATCAGGTTTGTGTCACTAAGAGGTGTAAGATAGACATAAATTTTGTCCAATTTGGACACTACAAAAATTTCACCCTCCTGTAAATCTTGCTCAGTGATGATTCCACCTGCATTAAAAGTTAATAAAAAAAGATACTGCCTCATTTTCCATGCCTTCCTGTAGTTCCTCCATCTGCCCCGGTGCATTGAAAAAATGGGTTTATATATAAAATTTCTGGTGGATAATCCAAAGGAGGACTGTTGGGCGCTTTGGCAACTTTAGCAAATAGTTGTGGAGGGGTCGAGGGATCAAATCCCACCCCTCCTGCATTAACCCATATGACATATATTTTGTTTTCATTTAAGGTTTGGGGTCTCGCAATTTTGGGTGGTTGCACCTCAATTACCGTCGTGGTTACGTATGCAAGGAAGGTGGAAAGGGTGGCGAAGTTGACAACTTGCACGCCCACCTATTAACATAAAGGTTTGTTGGAGCAACTCCAGGGGTGGCGGGGTTATGGCCACCCACCCCTCATTAATGTTTTGGTTATGAAACATTGAGGGAGGGCCGACGAGGGTCATAGACCATTGACCCATAATTAAATATATTTTCTGGTTTTTATGTATTGGGTATGGGGGGTGGTGGGGTTGGTGGCCCGCCACCCCAAAAATATATATATTTTTTTGTTTTATTAAAACAACATGACAATTTTGAAAAATCTGGATTTTTACGAAAGGAGTCATTTTAATCAGGCCACAAAGTCGCCCGGAATCTGGCCTAGGTTGGCCGGAATCTAGTGGCCGGATTTTGTCCAAATTGTGGCCTCCTTAAGCCTACTCAGTCACCAAAGTCACCCTAAACTTTGATTGCTACTAACTTTCACATACAGGCTCGGTTTGACGAATCTTTCACACCACCATGATGAGGATGACGAGATCTACACTCCAGCCCTAGTTTGAAATCATTATGATCACTTTGATTTTCGAGCTTTCATAAGCCCTATTTGTGCTGTGTGTGTCTCTAGAGCCACCTGGATCAGGTCCTAAGTAAGATGAAACCACATATGAGGGAATGTCAACAGATGAAAAAGGAAGTGCAAGAGGGATATCAATTTTGTGGAATCCAACAAAAGTAATTGTAGATTATTGGATAGGCATGCAATGCATCCTCACAGGGTTGTTCCGCCTAATAGAAACTAAAGATTGGTTCTTGCTCTCAGCATTTTATGGCCCACACATCCCAATTGAAAAGGAAAAATTCCTCTAAAGGATAAAGACCCTAAACCAAATGCATGATGAAAAGCTATGGCTGATAGCAGGTGACTTCAATCTGATAACATCGCTAGAGGAGAAAAAAGGAGGAATTAGAAGGGAGGAGCCAAAAATGGAGAAATTTGGGGATATCAATGAAGAGCTTCACCTGGTGGATATCCCAACAATTAATGGAAGATATACATGAAACAATAAACAGGGAGGAGATAAGGAAATAGTGTCTCGCCTCAATAGATTTCTGGCAACAAAAAATCTCATCAGCAAAGATGTCTACTATGAGGCATCCATCCTACCTTGCTTGGGCTCAGATCACTTGCCAATTAGATTAGAAGTGGACATGAGACAAGGAAAAACAAAGAGGCCCTTCAGGTTTGAAGCCTTTTGGTTAAGAGACCCAACCTTCATTGGGAAACTGAAGGAATGGGGGAAAGAGAGTGAGAAAGAAGGCAAAAACCTAATGCATACTTTCCTACTCTGACTCAAAGATCTTAAAGGTAAAATAAAAAAATGGAACATGGAAGAGTTTGGTAACATACATCAGGATCAAGAATTGATTCAGGCTAAGATGAGGAAAGTGGAACACTAGATAATTAATGAGGGTAGATTTGAATCCCTAGTAGAGGTAGAAGGACAACTGATAAATAAGTTAGAGGAAAGGAGGAAACAAGAAAAGATCATGTGGAAACAAAAATCAAGAATCCAGTGATTAAAGGAAGGGGAAAGGGACTCTATATTTTTTCACAAAGAAATGATTCAATACAGGCAACATAACAGGATCTTCTCCGTAGTGGATCAGGAAGGAAATCACCTTAATCAAAAGGAAGATATGGAGAACTTGCTAGTTCACCGTTTCCAAAGCTTGCTGACTGAACCCAACATAGATAGGATGGAGAATATATACAGACTAACTCAACATATCCCCCAATTAGTGAGCAGGGATCAGAACCTAGCCCTTCTAATGGAAATCTCCAAGTCCAAGGTGGAAGAAGTAATCAAAGGCTTGGCGAAAAACAAAGCACTAGGCCCAGATGGGTTCACAATCGAGTTCTTTTAGGCTATGTGTCCATTCATGGGAGATGGTATTGTGGAAATCATGGAGGAGTCCCAACACAATAAAAGAATGCATCTGACCCTAAATTCCACCTTTCTTGCCTTCATTCCCAAAACCGACCACTCGGAAGAACCGTAAGGTTTCAGACCAATAACGCTCTGCAGCGTAATTTACAAAATCTTGGCCACAATCATGGTGAATCATCTCTAAACTATCCTACCCGTCTTAGTCTCTCAAGAACAGACAGGATTTATCAAAGGGAGACAAATAGTAGATGGAATTGTTACGACTCAAGAGGAAATACAGTCCCTGAAGAGCCATAACACTGAAGGGATGTTGGTGAAATTAGACTTATCGAAGGCCTATGACCGTATGAGCTGGAAGTACTTACAGGGCATACTAAAGGCATTTGCCTTCAATTTAAGATGGATAAGTTGGATAACTTCAATGATATCGACCCTGGTATTTTCAATCCTACTCAATGGGATGCCCAATGAGGTGTTCAATGCATCCAGAGGGCTTAGATAAGGCAATCCAATGTCCGTGTTCCTGTTTATATTGACTGCTGAAGGACTAGGAAGGTATGTAAAAGAGAAATTGCAAAGGGATTAATTTACAGGTCTTGGAATGGGGGGAAATGATTTTCTGTTAACACATCAACAATTCGTTGATGACATAATGATGTTTGGGCAAGCAACCCAAGGAAGCCAGAGGTCTGATGGAAATCCTTAACGACTTCACGAGTGCCTCTAGAATGGAGATCAATAAGGATAGTTAGGTATATTTTTCTTTAATACTACAACCCCATCTCAATCCTTCCTAGAAAGAATAATGGGATTTCGCATTGAAAATCTCCCTTCGAAATATTTAGGAATTCCGCTAAGTGACCACAAAACCAGAGTGGCGAATTGGAAGACTTTGTTGGAGAAAATCCAAGGGAGAATGCAGAATGGACCTTCAAATCACTGAATATGCCACGCCGCATTATACTGTTGAAAGCTGTGCTTCAACCAATTTTGATCTACCAATTATCTAGTCAAGAGGCCCCCAAAATAATGTGTTGAGGGATGATTGACATTTTAAAAAAAAAATTGTGGAAAGGGCCCAAAACATAAAAATAAAAATGGGCCCTGTTATCATGGAACTGGCTCAACAAGCCACTAAAAGAAGGACGGTTAGGACCTAGAGACTCGTACATTCTCAACCAGGTCATGGGGGCAAAGCTATGGTGGCGATGGATTCAGGGAGGAGTAGACTTATGGAAGGAAATATGGGGGAGGAAATATGGAATGCCAAGTTCGATCGAAGGAAGGCTAAGAGTCCAAGAAACCATCAAGGGATCAACCATATGGAATTTAGCATCGAAAAATAGAGAACTGATAAGAACCCACAACTTCTGGGAAATAAGGGAAGGAGATAAAGCAAAATTTTGGAATTAGGCGTGGAAAAAGAGAGAAAAACTTTACAATAGACCTAATCTAGGGGTAGTATGTAAATTCACCAATAGCCTTGCAAATCAGACAATGAAAACCTTTTGGAGCCTGGACACAGGAGAACATTGGAGAAAATGGAAACGGGAACAATATTGGTCGGGTGCTCCCGAATCCACCCGATGGGAAACATATGAGAAAGAGATGGCAACTTGAAAAATTTCAATCTCAAAAGGGCTGGATATAATAAGATGGGGGTATAAAATCAAGGGTATGTTCACTATTAAAGAAGGCTACTATCTACATGCAGTGCACCACCTGCAATAGGGGCCACCTATATGGGACATTATCTGGCAAGATAAATCATGGCCGAAAATAGCTTTCTTCCTATGGATAATTCGGCATGGGAGAGCAATCACTTGGGATCAACTCTAGATAAAAGGTGTACAGGGACCATTGGCTTGTAGCACCTGTGAAGGACAATCAGAATCAATGGAACATCTAACAAATGCCTACAGCTACAGCGAAACCCTTTTGCAAAACCATGAAAAACTCTTCAGCGTTAGTGATAAGGATCAAATAAGCATGAAAGAAACAATGTACAAATGGAGAAGAAAGCCTTACCAGAACCCCATCCTAAATCACACTTGGCAGATATCATTAGGATTCTTACTCTGGGCAGTCTGGAAAGAAAGAAACAAAAGAATCTTCAAAGGGGAAAAGAGAACAACAATAGAATTATAGAGAATGATAGTCCAAAACATAAGAGAAATGATATTAGCTGAGAACTGGTACAAAGAAAACTGGGAAACCAATCCCCAGGAAGGAAGAGTAATGGCAAGACTAAGCCTAAAACCCAGCATGTTGAATCCTTACTCGTGTAAATAAAATTCCCCTCATTGTGAGTCTATGATCATTTTCATGTGGCCTCAAAAAAATTTCATTAAACTTAACTTTAACAAAGCCATGAAAGGGAACCCAGGTGCGACGGGATTTGGAGGAGTGTTCAGAGATGACAAATGCAATACTATCGGTCTATTTGCTATGGATTGTGGCACTGCAAGCAACAATGAAGTGGAGCTCCATGCATTGAAGTGGGGGTTGGAAATCACAAAGAGGGAAAGTTTCCAAAGACTCGAGGTGGAGGGAGACTCGAAGATGGCAATAAAAATGGTGAAAAAACTTCAGCAAGGAACCACATGGGAGAAGGTTAGCCAAAGTTGGAAGACGACACAACTATTCCATGAAATAGGAAATATAATTCAAAGGATAGACTACATTGTTCCGACGCATGTTCTCAGATCGGGTAACGTGGCAGCAGATAACCTTGCTAACTGGGGGTGCGAGTAGGCAAGTGAAACCTTGATATAAGGGGAGAGGAGTTAAGCCAAATGGAAGGGATGAGAAGTTTAGAGGAAATCCTAAAACCTGACAAGGATAAGGGAGAAGACCCTCGATCGGGGTGCCGTTGGTACGAAGTGGTGACGAAAGGCGAGGTGGACCGTAGGGCATGGGGGGTCGAGGTGAGAGAAAACACCCAAATGGCTTGAAGGGTAGAGGTGGAAGTGGATGATGTGAGGCTATGAGCACAGGTGGGGCAACAGGCAGCATAGGGTAGTGGGGTAGCAGGAAGTACAGGGCTAAGGTAGAGGTGGACAAGGGTGGAGGTGAGAGACGACGACCTAGTGTCAAGTGTGGGAGTGGGTAGGCAAGAGTAGCTAGCAAGTGGCAAGGTGGATGGAGTAAGCTCACGGCAGGAGTAGCTGGCAATAAGAGTGGAGTTATGAAGGGAAATTATGGTAGTGTCAAGGAAACCCATCCGGAGTAAACCGAGCGAGGTAATGGGTGATGGAAGGAGGACGAAGGCACTTCGAGAGTCCTTCGAACGGTAGGCGAGGTAGCTGTATAGAGAAACAAAAAGGAAAGACAGTTAGGAGAGGAGGCATTTGCATGTAGAGTGTGAAGGAAGGACGTGCCACAGAAGGTGGTGGAAGTGGGATGGAGGACGTCTAGCTGCAACTGGGTTTCATCGGCAAGATTTGGTATGTTATCTCGGCTCCCATTCTAGACTGCTTGGAAAAGATGATTTTTACAAAGGATTACTGGTTAACGGCTATGGTAACTCAGGATGCAGCAAGAGTAGAAAACTGTTTCTTCTAGGGCTCTAGCCCATTAACTTGGAGTGATTTTTCCTGGAATGCCATCGGGGAGAGGAGGTTCGAGAAATCTATCTTGGGTCTCTGGGTAGATAGGTCTCGATGGACGGTGGCCCTCTGGGACATCCTTTAGCGTTTTCACAATGGAGGTAAAATGAAACCCGTCGCACCGGTATGGTGGAGTCTGTGGCCTAGGAAGGAAGGAGTTATAGTCATGGGTGGGGGGTTAGCCACCTTCTTTGACCCTGCAGAAAAGCTGTGTATTTTCAAATTCGAGCTGAGCCTAGACCTGGTTGAAGGCTGTGGGTTTGAAGGTAGTATCAAGGGTAGCAACTGGGATAGGGAAACAACAATGAGAAAATCTCGGTCTTGCCCCTCTAATGGGACCCAGAATAGGGATGCCTGCACAATTGTTCATATTGAGAAGCAATATCCCATCCATTAGGGTGGGGATAAGCAGGGGGGAAGAAACTTTAGTAGGGAGAAAAAACAAAGAGACCCCATGGGCATTGGCAAACCATTGTAACGAAGTGGAGGAAAGAAGCCACAATTTCACTGAGGAGGAAGGGGGGAATTCAAGTGTTAAAGAGGGCTACTACAATTCTCCAAGTCGGGAGTGATTGGAAAAGCTCGAGTTGGAGAAGCCTATGTTTAGCGTGTTCAAAATAATTCTAACTTATAAGGAATTTTCACTGGTTTATGTTTTAGCTAATATAACTACCAGAGTGTAGCGAATCCCAGAGTTTAGAAACTCATATAATGCTCTAGCCCAGGAATGGGTGAGCCACCCAGAATAGGTGAGCCGCCTGAGAAAAGAGGTATTAAGTTGGAGGTATTAAGCTAGATGGCAAAGGAATGAAAAGAAGCAATAAAGAGAGGAAATAGAGGAATGGGAAAGGTAGGAAAAAATATGAAAGGGTTGGAAGCAACCTCCAGTAGAGGACCAAGTAAAAGAGGAAGGAAGATCGGGAAAGAGAATATTCAGAACCTGATAAATACATACGTGCTTGGCGCACTGCCGGAGATGTTGGGCATGGGATCCCCCAAGGGCAGTTTTCATGATTAAAGCCCATATTTTTGTTCGATGTAATCCTAATGTAAAGACTCCACATTTTGTGGTCGTGGAGCGCATAGTGTTAAAGAGTCAAAGGGTTTATAAGAAATATTTCATCGTAAATCACATGCAGAAAATATATGTCAATGCGTTTCGAACCAACAAGTGTGGTTCATCGTCAGGACGAGTTAAAGAAACAGATCCAGCTTAGCATATTAAATAGTCTAAGTAGAGTCTCCAACGGCTAACTTGACCAACGAATACTTTTGACTTTAGGACCAGGGTCATAAAAAAATATTATAATTTAATGGACATTAGTTATATTAGGTGACCAAAAATATATAAATAATATGAATGGTGTAAATGGTTAGTCTTCATAACAGTGGAAGTTATAAGAAGCTTCCTAAAAACCCGTTAAAGAAGATCTCCATGATTGTGGCCCTTGCCATTAAATCAAGTAACTCAGTGAGTCCCTTGCACCATAAACTCATTGAGAGCAATCCGATCACCCCTAGAATCTATGGGCTCCCTAAAATTCATAAGGAGGGAGCTCCCCTTAGGCCCATTGTCAACACTATAGGTGGTCCGACCTATCTTCTTGCTAAGTTCCTTGCCTTGAAGCTTAAACCCTTAGTTGGTCGTACAGGGTCCTTCGTTAAAGACTCGTCTTCCTTTATTGAGGAGCTCAAGGACATCAAGCTGGACTCTGGAGACATTCTTGTCAGTTTTGATGTTGTCTCTCTCTACACTTGCATCCCTATAAATGAGGCCATGGAAGTGATCAACTGTCTAATTGATCCTGATACTGCTCGGTTAGTTGAGATCTGCCTCACTTCAACCTTTTTCAGTTTTGAAGGGGAGTTCTTTGAGCAAACCTCTGGAGTTGCCATGGGCTCGCCCCTATCTCCTGTTGTTGCAAATCTTTTTATGGAGGATTTTGAATCTAAGGCTCTGAACTCAGCCTGTTTCCTACCCAAGCTTTGGAAGAGATATGTGGATGACACTAATGTCATCTGGTCTCACGGCCAAGATGAGTTAGATCTCTTCTTTGATCATCTCAATAATCAATCATCGGCCATCAATTTCACTAAGGAACAAGAAGTCGATGGTTGCCTCCCGTTCCTTGATATTCTTATCTCTAGGAATAAGAATGGTTCCCTCTCCCACCGAGTGTTTCGCAAGAAAATGCATACGGAGCAGTATCTTCATGCTAGTTCCCACCATTTCCCTGCCTAGAAGTTGGGGGTTCTCAACACTCTGGCGACTCGTGCCTTGAGGATCTCTGATGAAAGGAGCTTCGAGGAGGATAAGTCCCATCTCCTTAATGTCTTTATTGAAAATGGTTATAGCAGACATTTGGGACATAAGGCTTTCCTCAAAGCGACTAAGAATTCGTTATCCAAAAGAGAACCTAAGGTTCGAATTCCTGGGGTCCATCTTCCATATGTTCCTGGGGTCCCCGCAACCTTTAGACCTCTTAACACCATTCGTAAGTCCCTTAGAAATGTGAAGGATCCTATCGACCCCAAGGACATGAAAGGTGTTTATATTATTCCTTGTTCATGTGGAACCCCCTATATCAGTAAGACTGGTCGCTCCATTAACCAAAGGATTAGTGAGCACGCAGTGGACCTCAGGCATATGAGAACCAAGTCTTCCGCTTTAGCAGAGCATGTGGAGAAAACCAATCACCATGTATGCATCGAAGAAGCTAGTGTGATTGCTAGAGTGTCGCAATTCCATCACCAGAAATTTAGGGAAGCCCTTGAGATTGAAAAACGGCCTAACAATCTCAATAGAGAGGATGGTTGGAAGATTAGTAGTTGCTGGGTCCCAACCCTCTCCTCCTAGTTGTGTTCTCCCTTGAGACTTTTTTTTTTT
>APFE030753100.1:77447-88274 GCA_000404065.3 Pinus taeda
AATAAATAAAATAAATAAATAAATAGATCAAGCGAGCGACACAATCTAAAAAGAAGAAGGATAAGAACAGGATCAAAAGAAAACTACAGAGCTAAAAGGGGGAAACTCTAAGAGGAAGGAAAAGACAAGGCTCCACGGAAAACAGTCCGTGAAATAGAAGGAAACAATGAAAGCTAGAAAAAGCAAGACTAGGAAGAAAGGGCAGGGATCCAGCAGCTACTGGTCTTCCAGTCGTTATCTCTATTGAGATTGTTCGACCTTCTTTCAATTTCAATAGCTTCCCTGAATTTACGATGATGGAACTGCGCAACCTTGGCAATAACCTTGGCCTCCTTAATACAAACCTGATGCTTGGTCTTTTCCGCATGCTCTGCTAACGCCGAAGACTTGGTTCTCCCATGTCTTAGGTTAGCTGCATGTTCGCTGATCCTTTGATGGATGGAGCACCCTGTTTCCCCTATATAGGGGTTCCCACAAGAACAAGGGATCAAGTAGACACCCTTCATGTCTTTAGGGTCAATGGGATCTTTCACCGATCAAAGGGATTTGCGAATAGTGTTAAGGGGCCTAAAGCTAGAGGGAATATCATACTTCTTAAGAATCCAAGCAATCTTGTCTATGGTTCCCTTGACATAGGGAAGATGGACACCTAGTTGGCACTCCTTAGGTTCTTTTTTAATTATCGAGTTTTTAGAGGCTTTAAGGAAAGCCTTCTGACCTAGGCATCTACTATAGCCATTCTCCACAAAGACATTAAGGAGATGGGATTTCTCCTTATCGAAGCTCTCCCTATCAGAAATCCTCAGGGCACGCGTAGCGAGGGTGTTAAGAACACCCAACTTTTGAGCAGGGAAATGATGGGAATCAGCATGAAGATACTACTCAGTATGCATTTTCTTCCGGAACAATGAGTGGGAGAGTGAACCATCCTTATTCTTAGATATAAGAATATCCAAGAAAGGGAGGAAACCATTGACCTCTTTTTCCATAGTGAACTTAATGGCAGAGGACTGACAATTGGGGTGATTGAAAAAGAGATCCAACTCCTCTCGGCCATGGGACCAGATGACATTAGTGTCATCTACATACCTTTTCCACAGCTTGGGAAGGAGATGAGCCGAGGCTAAAGCTTTAGCTTCGAAATCTTCCATAAAAATATTCTAAAAAATAGGGGAAAGGGGTGAGCCCATGGAAACACCACAAGTCTATTCAAAGAACTCACCCTTGAAGTAGAAGAAGGTGGAAGTGAGATAGATCTCAACCAGATGTGTAGTATCAGGATCTGTTAGGCGAAAGATCACTTCCATTGCTTCCTTTATAGGGATACAAGTATAAAGGGAGACCACATCAAAGCTGACAAGAATGTCTTCAGGGTCAAGCTTTATGTCCTTAAGCTCATTAACAAAGGAAGCAGAGTCTTTTACAAAGGACTCTATACAACCAACCAGGGGTTTGAGCTTAAGGGCAAGGAACTTAGCTAGAAGGTAGGTCGAACCACCAATGGTGTTGACGATAGGCTTCAGGGGGACCCCTTCTTTGTGAATCTTGGGTAGCCCATAAATCCTAGGGGTAATTGGACTGCTCTCAATGAGCTTATGGCAAAGGGAGCTCACAGAGCTACTGGACTTGATGGCGAGAGCCACCGTCCTAGAAATTTTCTTAAGAGGGTTCTTGGGCAATCTTTTATAACTACCACTATTGTAAAGATGATCTAACATCTTCTTGTGGTAATAATCCTTGTTAAGGATGACCGCAACCCCTCCTTTGTCAGCCCTCAGAACGACGATATCATTGTTCTGGTTTAAGGAATTCCTCATTGCTGAGGTTCTTCCGAGGGGGCTTAGCCTTTCTAAGGATGACAATACAATCCTGCCTGATAGTCTCCTTTATATTATCTGGAAGATCTCTAATCCCATGTTCCACGTCCCAAATAATGTCATCCACCAGGATTTTTCTAGGGGCAAGGGAAAAGTTTAAGCCTTTGCTTAAAAGGCTAAAAACAGAAGGGGAAAAAGAAAGACTCGATAAATTAAGCACTCTATTATTCTGGGAGGGAGGGGGACGAGCAATCTGGTCCAAATCCTTAACCTCCGTGTTATGGTTATCATTGCTATCAATATCAATATCTTTAATTTTATTGTTAATAGATTCTATGTCCTCGTTTTGTTTATACATAATATCACTAATACTAACCTAGTTATTAACATATAAATTATTATTACTATCATTAATATTAATATTATTAAGATTACATATATTATTGATTATATCATTATTACTTATAGTTATTTTTATCAAATAATAATCATATTCATGTATTATTATTATCAATTATTGTTAATAAAATTATTAAAATTACATGAATTTTATTATTAATATTAATATTAATATTATTATTAATATTAATTGCATTACAAAAACTAATATTATTATCGTTATTATGATAAACCGAAACATAATTATAATCACCGGTCAACGAATAATCAAACCCGGGCATATTGCGGGAAAGCCTGACCACAAAAAGGAGAGACATCGCCGTCACTTGGGTTATATGCACAAACGCTGCGGGCCTCTGCGTGACTGACAACCTGTTGAGAGGGAGCAGAAAACTCAGGAATGCAAGCGCATATCCACCAAGCGCATATAACGACAGTCAAAGGGTTGTCTGCCCTTATTTTGATAATGTAATGTCGGTTGTAAAAGATCTACCCATGGTCCACTGACGATGGGATTGTATAAATAGAGCGAAGCTCTAAGTAAGTTAAGAAAATTAATCAAGAGATAAGGAAGAATGATATGATGTATGAGAGATAGCTTTGAGTAGAAGTCTAAGTTTGGGTCATAGCGTAGGTAGATGCTCTACAACTGAGTGCGCAGATGCCTAGAAGTCCACAGTTGAGTGCGTGGACCCCTGGAGCTGAGTGCGCAGGGCGAGTCAAGTTTGTAATCACCTAGAAGTATCAATAAAGAGAGTATTCTATAATTTCTGCATCTTTATTTCCTGTTTATGCATTTGTTATATTCGGTATGAATTTCACTTCTAATGCTTATATGATGCGCAAACGTGTATAACTGTATTGGTTAAGTGAATGTAAGTAAGAACATCTGTTTACGTGAAGCTAACTAAGATCTGTTAATAAGAAAGTAATATACTTAGCGTAGTTTGGGAAATATCATAGTCTGCTTCCCTAGCAGCCTGAAAGCATATCAACCACTGGTTAGGGTTGTGCGGAAGCTAATTGCGACATTTCGCGAAGGTACTAAATGGTAGAACAGAGGGATAATCCACCTACACGAAGGTAGGTATAGTTGGAATAAACCGACATCACATCCATCTCAAGGGTGCAGAAACTTGGTTCCAGCATCCCCCATATTGCTTTGGGTGAGACTTCAGTCCACGCTCTGCAGGCTAATGCCGAAAGGGCTAGTAGTGTAGGGATTTATTTGTCTAACTAATGTTGAACCTGGGTCAGGCCCCCATAAGCCAAAAAATAGTTTTGTTGTCGGGACCAAAATCTGCATGAGAGATGTGTGATGTGGTATCACCGGAATCTAACTAAGAAAGAAATCGAAGGTTGGTTGGAGAGAAGAATTCACGAGTTCGCAGCGTAGGAGAACAGAAACCTGTGACTGTCAAAAGAATAGTGGATAGACAACTACCTATATACGGAGATCCATGAAAGCTTTTTCGCCTCTTTCCCTACTGAGCTACATGAGTGGATCGTGAAGCTAGTAGATAGCCAAGGAAGGAAGAAACTTGACAGTCCTATTGTGTGGACCCCAGAGCTAGTGCAAATGTTGGAAGCATCGAAGGATAAGATCGCACGTGTCGTCGATCATTGGCTCGATCGCATTATAGGAGGATTTGTTACTAAGTTCGTGGTCGACACCTCAGTTATCTATAGTGAGGTAGAGCGACTCTTTTTCGAAGGACCAAGAGGTAAGTACGAAAAATCTCTGAATACTTGGATTAAAATGTTGTTGTACGAAAAATGGGTTATGCAATTACCTTGATGTTTGGGACCACGCGAAGTGGAAAAAGTTACAGGAATGAAGGAAATAAGGGTCTAGAGTATAGCCCCTTGATTTCACCACCGCAAAGGGACGAAGAAGGGATAATGAAGGTATCTTCGTGAAGCGCTATTCAATTGATAAGATAGGGATTTCTGTGAATACCACCTCTGCCCACACCACCTCCATCTTCACCACCATCACCTCCAACTTCACCCACACCACCTCCACTACCACCGCGATTCAATATGGAAAACACAGTGAAGTTTCCTGTGTTCAAAGGTTTGGGAAATGAGGACCCAGACCAATTTTGGTTTGTTGTGAGGGTTGTATGGGAAGCGCAAGGTGTCACAGATGATAACATAAAGAAGAAAACACTGGTTAGTGCTTTGCAAGATCGTGTGCTAACCTGGTATATTAAGTACTCCAACGATAACCCGAATGCTAGGGTAGCGGAAATCCAAACAACACTGAATAGAGAATTTAGCAGGCCTAAATATGAAGCGCAGTCGATTGTGGGATTCAAAGAGATCACGATGCCACTAGGCGACACACCTTGGGAACTAGATCAGAGGCTGAAATGTATGATCCGTGAAGCCAACATGAATTTGACAAATGGACATCATCGCAAGTGGTTTGTAGCTTTGCTATTACCACATTTAAGGAGTGTGCTATCACAACAGAAGATAACAAATCAAGTAGAGGCCATGGATATTGCCATGAGACTACATGAGACTCTGATGCAAGATCCTAATCTAGGAGTTTAGCAGATCCATGCTCGGCTAAAGAATCTATGCCTTGAGATGCAAAGCTTGAAGCAAGATAAGATGGTTTGGCTAGATGTACACGAAGAAGTATGGTTCGTGAAATGCAAGAGCCATGGTCATGATAAAAACAACTACCTGGTCTTTACAAATTACCTTCTAGGAGGAGGACCGATGCCTTTAAGGCCAGAAGCTCAAGAAGGACCTAGTGTAGTGCTTACTTTGTGGTGCGCTATTTGTCAAATAGCTGGAAAACATGTCACGGATAACTACCATCTGTTATAGAAGTATATGCAAACTCCGCAATAGTTTTTATGCAACTTTTTCAAATCGGTGGGACATGAAAAGCGTACTTATAGGAGTTATGAATTGATGATGGATAGAACTCCCACCTGAAGGGTTTAGGCCGAAACATGACCTCTTGATTAGAATGCAGGGATGGCATGGACAGGATTTCAGGGGAGCGGACGAGGCCAAGGCAGAGGAGGACCTAGTAGAGGTCATAGACAGTTGATTTGCTACAATTTCAGAGGGCCAGGACACTATGCCCACGATTGCACTAATCCAACGCGCCCATCGTGCAAGTATTCCATGATGTTTGATCATGAAATAGAAGATTGTCCTACGCTAATAGACATGATATGTGACAAAGGAGTGCTACCACCTCCCCCAGCTCAAAACCTGTAGATGATGAGGTTTGAGCCACGCAAGGAAGATCCGAACATAAATGCAGTGCTCTGAAGTGGAATCGTGACAGGAGATGACAAGGGAAAACATCAGGAAGACAGTACATGGGTTCGTGACGAAAGAGGTTGAGTTTGATTTGGAGCGCACTAGGGAAACCTTCATGGAAGATAAGAAGAGCTTTGCTGAAGCCTCCACTTCAGGCAGTAAAGATAAACCATAGCTGGAGATGGACCTCTCTATGCTGACAACTTTCCTCGAAACATGTATTAAGTTACTGCGCGACAGTAAGGCTATAAAAGGGCTATAGGAACTTATCAATAGATGTGTTGGGACTGTGCTAGGTGAACCACACGTAGTCCACAAGATCGGAAAGCATAAGACAAGGACGGGACGTGAAATGAGACTCACTGCACAGATCAGAGAATACGAGATGGATCAAGTCATTCTAGATTTGGGATCAAATGCGAATGTTTTACCGAAACAGACATGGGAGAGAATGGGGTGAATTGCACTACAATGGTATCCAATTCCACAAAGGATGGAAAATCAACAGAAAATAATAACCACGGGGCAGCTACAGGGAATAACCATGGATATTGAGGGAGCGAGCGCGCTGGTAGATTTGGATTAATAGAGATTGTTGATGACAACAATCCCTACCCTGCACTCTTCGGAATTGAATGGGCTACTGATATGAACAGGGTAATCAATTTGGAGAAGTGAAAGATTATTTTTGAAAAGGAGTCACTATTCGTAATAATACTGTGGACCTTGCTGAAGGATCACGCTATATGGAGCCGGTCCGTGACTATGAGAGTGATGATGATCTAGATTGCATCTATAAGATAACAACGTGAGACCAAGACTGGGTGAATCCCACTACGGATGGGAAGATTACATGGGAGTGCAAGATTTCCTGCACTTCGGACTCCGACGAAGAAATAGAATGCTGGCAGAATTGGTTACATGAAGTACCTACGTTGAATTGCAACATGATGACTAGGTAGTTGTGTTGTGTGTCGTCAGAGGAAAGAAATATGCCTACTTATGATGGACTGAATGAGGTGGATACCTTTTTGGATGCATTTGAGAGGGAGGTGCAAAAGAAGTAACGATTCCAAGCCTTGGACTGGGCACTGCATGCTACACCCGCAAGATGGTAGGGTACACATAAGGGGAGCTTTGATGATTGGCGTGAATGTAGAAAAATGATGTGAACACAATTTGGGAAGCCTCATATGCGACTACCAGACAAGTATGATGGGAAGAATGATCTGCGCGTGCATCTAGCCAAGTGGACACAGGATTATGGAGAAAAGCCACAACCTAAGTGGGTTCACCTATTCTGTCATACCCTGGATGTTATCCTAATGAATTGGTATGTAGAAACAGACCTTCGCCATGGAACTTGTGAATGGGATATCCTGTGAGAAGGATTCATGATGACATTTAGTTTTGAGGACAGGTTTGACAATATTGAGGAAGCACTACAAGAGGTGAAAGTAGCCATATCTATGATACCATAGGATCCTTTAGACCTGACGTAGCCTAAATGGGCTACTCAGCTGAGTCACGCGCTGGAATGTTATAATGTAACTTTCAAAGAAGAGGAAGAGGATCCATGAAAGATTAACATTCCAGAGATAGAAGGCCACCGCGAGGTTCAAGGATCACAGATTGAGAACCCTAACATAACCATGCCAGTGAAAACTGGATAAGTGAACATTGGTATAGAGGAAGAACCCAAGTTCACGAATATCAGAGACTACTGGGACGACGTGATGGTGGATAAGGTCACAAAATTACTTTGTGAATATCAAGACTTATTCCCTACCAATTTTACGGATTTGAAGGGACTGATCGGAGGTCTAGGAGTGATGAAGATCACGTTAAAACTCGATGTGAAGCTAGTTAAGCAGAGGCTTTACCGCCTAAATCCAAAATATAAGGAGAAGGTCCGCTTAGAGCTAGAAAAAATGCTAGTAGCAGACATCATTGAGCTTGTGGAAGAGTCTGATTGGGTAAGCCCAATGGTGGTGCAGGAGAAGAAGAAAAAGGATGAGTTAAGGATATGCATGGATATTAGAAAGCTTAATGACGCATATGTGCATGATCCTTTCCCAACTCCGTTCACAAATGAAGTGTTGGACATTGTAGGTGGCCAGGAAGCATACTCCTTCATTGACGGGTTCTCTGGGTACCACCAAATCAAAATTGCGCTTGAGGATAGGAGCAAGACAACCTTTGCAATTGAGTGGGGTTGCTTTCAATATACTATAATGCCATTTGGGTTGAAGAATGCTCCTGCTACCTTTTCATGCGTGATTGTTGCGGTATTCAAGGAATTTATTCATAATTTCGTGGACATCTATTTTGATGACTGGACTATATTTGGACTGGTTAAGCGCCATGTAGCAAGCTTGCGCCTGACATTAGATACCTATTGAAGATACCAGATCGCACTCAACCTTAAGAAATATCTATTTTGCATTCCTTTTGGGAACCTATTAGGACATGTGGTTTGCAGACAAGTGCTAATGGTAGACCCTATGAAGATTGCGGTGATTCTAAACTTGGAAGCACTGTAGAGTGTGAAACAACTGCGTGCTACTTTGGGGCATACAGGATATTACAGGAACTTTATCGAAGGCTATGCCCAGGTCAGTATGCCAATGGAAAAATGGTTGAATAAGGATGTCTTGTTCTACAGGAACAATGACTGTAACAAAAGCCTAGATATATTGAAAGAAAAGATGGTTACCGCACTGATCCTAGTCTTCCCGGACTGGGAGAAAGAATTTCATGTACATGTTGACGTGTCATGTATAGCGTGGGGAGCAGTACTCAAACAGGATGGTGGAGAAGTCTTGGACCACCCTATTACATTCGCAAGCTGCAAATTATCCAAAGTAGAAAAGAACTATTCCACCACTGAACGCGAGCGGTTAGCTATGGTGTATGTGCTCCAAAAGTATTGGAACTAGTTGCTAGGAGGCCACTTTAAGATGTATACTGATCACTCTGTACTGAAGTACCTTGTCAATAAGCTTGTGTTGGGGGGCGCATCTGTAGATGGCTATTATTTTTCCAGGAATATGATTTTGAATTTGTTGTGAAGCCTAGATGATTAAATGCAAGACTAGATCACCTGTCACGCATCGAGATAGGAGAGGAACCCACTAATTTGGAGGAAGGATTACTTGACGCGCAAATTTTTGCTATGCATGTCATGTATGGAAATTTTGAAGATATATTACACTTCCTAACAATTGGAACTGTGCCAGAAGGATACTTTGTCCAACAAAAGAAGGAATTAGTGGTACGCGCAACATATTTCTCTGTCATTATTGGGCATCTATACAAGATGGGGAATGATGATGTTAGAAAAATATTATATATGACAGAGAAATGCAAGACATATAATATGCGGAAAAACACAAAAACATAAAACCAGAGAGACACAGATATATGTGGTTGACCCAGTTTGGGCTATGTCCAACTTGAACAGCCAGTCCTTCCTTCTATTATCCAACAAAATGAAGAGACACAACCTACAACAGATCCGCTGTAATATCCTTTGTTTTCTCTCACAACCTCACCTCTTTGTTTCTCGCTCGGAGAATACACATCTATTACACAAACTCAATACAATACCCTCATACAAAGAGAGGGGTTTCTTTCTAGGGCAAAAAACCCTAAACTAAACATAAGTTTTACCCTTAAATCATTCGCCTAACGAACGACCCAGATTGATTAGAAATTACTATACTTTTACAAGGCAATTTTACATCTATTTTTAGCTTCGGGGGCACTGCCTTTGAAACCTCCGCCGAGGGACTGCTGGCCCCCAGACCCCCCAGCTGGGGGGGATTGTCCCCCCTGAACCCTCGCAGGGGGGACAAGTCCCCTCTACACCCCTGCATGTGGAGGGGTGTACAATATTCCTGGGGTATACATTTGGCTGAAACAAATACCTCTAAATAATCATGCTCCACACCCAACAATCTCCCACTTGGAGAATGATTGTAGCAACTCCACCGCTGCTTCATTTGCTGGACAATGACTCCTGTTTGGACCTGGCTGCTTCTCATCTTCATTGTCATCCTTGAAGACCAATTGAAACTGAGCATATTCTTAGTTTCTCCCTGGTTACAACTTTTGTTAGCATATCTATAGGATTCTGGCTAGTGTGCATCTTTTCCAGCTTCAACTCTCCATCTTCCAACACTGATCATCTGAAATGGTACTTGAGCTATATGTGTTTAGTCTTGGAATGAAATGTTGAGTTCTTTGCAAGATGAATGGCACTTTGGCTATCACTGTATAACGTGCCCATATCATGCTTCTTACCCAATTCACTCATAAACCTTTGTAACTAAATCATTTCTTTACTAGCCTTTGTAGCAACAACATACTCTGCTTCTGTTGTTGAAAGTGCAACAAAACTTTGGATTTTTGAAACCCAACTAACAACTATTCCACCTATAGTAAATACATATCCTGTAGTGCTCCTCTTGTTATCTCTGTTACCTACCATATCTGCATCGACATATCCCTGTAGAGAAATGTTTGAACCATCGAAACATAATGCTTGATTTGTGGTACCTTTCAAATATATGAGAATCCATTTCACTGCGATCCAATGTTCCTTTCCTGGATTGTTTATGTACCTACTTACAAATCCCACTGCATGTGCAATATCAGGCCTTGTGCAGACCATTGCATACATTAAGCTTCCAATTGCTAATGCATATGGAACTGTAGACATATAATCCATGTCTTCTTGGGTCTTTGGGCACATTTCCTTACTAAGTTTGAAATGGCTAGCAAAAGGTGTACTAACTGGTTTTTCATTGTGCATATTAAATCTTTTCAACACCTTTTGTATGTACTCATTTTGAGACAATGTTAATTTGCAATTTTTCCTGTCTCTAGTTATTCTCATACCAAGGATATGTTTTGCAGCTCCCAAATCCTTCATTGCAAATGAATTTTCCAATTTTCTTTTGAGCACATTTATTTCCTACATGTTAGACCCTACAACAAGCATGTCATCTACATACAATAACAATATAATATAGCTGCAATGATTTTGCCTTTTCAGATAAGCACAATGATCAAAGTGACATCTAGTATAACCTTGTTCAGACATAAACTTGTAAATTTTAGATACCACTGCCTTGGAGCCTGTTTTAAGCCATATAAGCTCTTCTTCAACCTACACACTAGTTTCTCCTTCCCTTTTGCCTCATATCCTTGTGGCTGCTGCATATATATCTCTTCCTCCAAATCCCCATGGAGAAAGGATGTCTTTACATCTAACTACTCAAGATGAAAATCTTCAACTACTACTAGACTTAAAATA
>APFE030753100.1:88735-103376 GCA_000404065.3 Pinus taeda
TGTTGTGGTGGTTGTTGTTGTTGTGATTGTTGATTATTGTTATTTTTAGGCACCTTTACTTTTTTAGTGATCCCATCAAGAACTGTGTATTCCTTGTTTTTTTTTCCTGTTTCTTTTCCTGCAATTGATTTTTATACAAGACCTTTTCATTGAATATTACATCTTTTCTCCTAGTGATTTTGTGATTTTCATAATCATATAAGCGATAACCAAAATCATTAACACCATATCCAATAAAGATACATTTCTTGATTTTTCCTCAAGCTTTGTTCTATTTTCTTTATTAATATGGACAAAGGCCTCACAACAAAAAGGCTTTAAAAAAGAGTAATTTACCTTTTTACCTGTCCATACTTCCTCTGGAACACCACCATCCAAGGAACTTGAAGGCCCTCTATTTATTAGATAAAGAACAGTATCTACAGCATCTACCCAAAATTGTAAAGGCAATCCTGCGTGCAATCTCATGCACCTTGCACGCTCCATGATTGTTCTATTCATCCTTTCTGGCACACCATTTTCTTGTGGTGTTCTTGGAACTGTCTTCTCTATGGGAATTCCATGCTCTGAACAGTACCTATCAAACTCTTTGCTGCAATATTCACCTCCATTGTCTGATCTAAGACACTTCAATTTGTTTCTTGTCTCAATCTCAACCAAATCTTTCCATTTCTTGAAAGTATCAAATACATCAGATTTATTCTTAATACAATAAATCCAAGTTTTTCTAGTTGCATCATCAATAAAAGTAACATAATAACAAGAGCCACTGAGAGATGATACCTGAGCTGGTCCCCATACATATGTATGCACAAGTTCTAATTTTTCACTCTTCTTTTATTTCCCAACTCTAAGAAATCTGACTCTCTTCTGTTTTCCATAAATGTAATTCTCACAGAAGTCCAAATCAACATTCTTAAAACCCGACAACGGATTCTTTGAGTGAAGAATCTTCATCCCCTTCTCACTCATGTGTCCCAGCCTATGATGCCATAATCCTGCATCTGCTCTTTTGGAAGTTAAAGCATTAACAAAGTTTGAAATACCATTACATAAATATAATCTATCAACCTTTTCACCTTTTGCTATTACCAGGGCTCCTTTGGTGACCTTCCAAGCTTTATCTATGAAAGTTGTCACACAACCTTCACTGCCTAATTGCCTTGTTGAAATCAGATTTTTCTTCAGATCTGGAACATGCCTTACTTGCTTTAGTAGCCATTGGTTTCCATTTTGCTATTTTACAAGAACCTTACTGATTCCAACAATTTTATAGAGTTTATCATCACCCAAACGGACTTGTCCAAAATCTCCTTGAACATAGTCATGAAAATATTTCTTATCAGGTGTGCCATGGAATGAGGCCCCTGAATCTACCACCCAAGAATCAATAATATTTTCAAAAGAAAGAATCAAAGCATCTTGTAACACCTCACCTGTCACATTTGCTTCATGATTGTTTTCTTGTTGTGCATCTTTTTCTTTTCCCTTTCGAGATCTACAGTCTTTCTTTAGGTGTCCTTTCTTTCTGCACTTCTAGCACACTATCCCCGATCTGGACTTAGATATGCCTTTCCTTGATTTACTGTGATATCCTAAGCTCTTTCCTCTTTCCATTTTTCTTCCCCTAGACTCTGCACTCAAAGCATTACCTGATGTCTCACCAGAGATTTTCCGTTGCATTTCCTCGCTAAGGATAGCATCGACAACATCATCAAACTTTAAAGTACTAGATCTAGAAATAGAGTTACTAATGGCCATTACTAAACAATTCCAACTTTCTGGCAATGAGCACAAGAATAACAAAGCTCTTACTTCATCATAAAAGTTTACCCATATAGAACTTAACTGACTTGTAACAATATTAAAATCATTTAAATGGTCTGCAACAGATCCACCTTCCAACATCTTCATATTAAATAACTGTTTCATAAGAAATACCTTGTTTGAAGCCGAGGGTTTTTCATATAGTTTCACCAACGCCTTAATCAAACCCTCTATTGTTGTTTCCTTCGAAATGTTGAAGGCGACCGACACTGCAAGGCACAACCGTACTGTTCCAAGTGTGTTTATATCGAGAAGGTTCCATTCTTCATCTATCATACTCATCGACATCTTTGTTTTTCCGCCCAATGGTAGGTACAGATCTTTCTAATATAGGTAATCTTCCATCTGCATCTTCCACAGTGAGAAGTTTTGGCTGTTAAATTTCTCAACCCTAAAATTACCATCTTCCGCCATTTCTCCCACTCGAACGAGGAACCCTTCTTTCCTGCGAGTTTATCAGCAAAATAGACCTTCGGCTCTGATACCAGTTGTTAGAAAAATATTATATAGGACAGAGAAATGAAAGACATATAATATGTGGAAAAACACAAACACATAAAACCAGAGAGACATAGATATACGTGGTTCACCCAGTTTGGGCTATGTCCACCCCGAAGGGCCAGTCCTTCCTTCTATTATCTAGCAAAATGAAGAGACACAACCTACATCAGATCTGCTGTAATATCCTTTGTTTTCTCTCACAATCTCACCTCTCTATTTCTCGCTCAGAGAATACACATCTATTACATAGCCTCAATACAATATCCTCATACAAAGAGAGGTTGCCTTCTAGGGAAAAAAAACCTAAGCTAAACATAAGTTCTACCATCAGATCATCCGCCTAATGGACGGACCAGATTGACTAGAAATTACTATACTTTTACAAGGCAATTTTACATCCTGGGGTGTACAATATTCTTGGGGTATACATCCAGCTGAAACAAAGACCTCTAAATAATCATGCTCCACACCCAACAAATGAAATACTGTGAAGGTATGTACCTAAGTTTGAACGAAGCAGCATCCTCACAGACACTATTGGGGGCACTGCGGGAGGACATTATGCAGGGAGAGCAACCGTGCAGAAGATTCTACATGCAGGGTTGTGGTGGCCAACCCTTCATTAGGATTCAAAAGCATATTGCAAAGCGTGTGACACATGCCAAATAACAGGTAAGCCATCATGGAGCGATGAAATACCTTTGAATCCAAAAATGACGTTGCAACCTTTCGAAAAGTGGGCAATAGATTCTGTAGGACCTATCGAGCCTCAAGGAAAGATAGGCACGAGGTACATTATCACTGCGACAAAGTACTTGACTCATTGGGTAGAAGCACAGCTGGCGAAGGATTGGACAGGCACAAACGCCATGAAGTTTCTATTTGAATATGTACTGACGCAATTTGGATGCCCAAAGATTTTGATCAGGGTACGCAATTTCTAAACAAAATGATCAGCGCACTGTTGGAAGAATTTTAGGTGTATCATCAAAAGAGCACACCTTATCACCCACAAGCTAACGAGACAGTGGAGGCGTTCAACAAATTTCTTGAAAATGCACTGACCAAGGTATGCAATGCTCAGCAAAGTGATTGGGACCTACGCATACCTGCAATATTATGGGCTTATCGGACAACATGCAAGAAGCTAACAAGATAGACACCCTTTAGGTTGGTAAACAGGGTTGAAGTTGTGATGCCTATGGAATACATCGTGCCTAGTTTACGCATAACAACACTCATAGGCATGATGGATTGTGAAGCTCTGGAAGAGAGGCTCACATAACTGGATGAGCTCGAAGAAGAACGATTTTTGGCTGGATTTCACCAGCAAGTCCAAAAGCAACGTGAAAAGGCATGGCACGCTCAACATATTAAGCTGTGCTCCTTTAAGGTGAATGACTTGGTGTTGTTGTATGACAACAAGTTTGATAAATTTCCAGGGAAGCTCAGAATGCATTGGCTAGGGCCGTATAGTGGCGCGGTCCAGCTGGTTAAGTTGAATGGAGATCCATTCCTGGAAAAGTGAATGGCAGTCATTTGAAGCCATACACAGGTGGCCCGACCATCTGACTGACTGACAGAAGCACAGTCTTAGCACTCCAAGGAGTTGAAAGGAGGTGCAGGACTATAAACTACACTACTTGGGATCTGCGCGATTTTAGGACTGCATGAACTGTCAGAGGGTCCGTGACAGCGCGAAGACAGCTGCGCTGGCGTGCAGGTTGGCCATAAAGTGACCGTTAAACTCACTATTCACGATTTGATGGTTGGCTTGAGGCCAAATGGAGCGGGTAGCAGGCATTTAAGGTGAACTTTATGGGCTAGATTCTTGAAAATCTGCCATAATCTAGCATTGATGGACTGAATATGGGGGGAGTAGTCAAATTCAAATTCAAAAGGCCCTATAAATTACAAGTGGCTATCCATGAAAAACACTTGGCAATTTGAGAAGTGAGATGTTGTGCGCTCAAGTATTCATGAACCGAGGCTTATTCGAGACTCTGAAAGTGAATTCATCGTTTGAGAAACTACCAGAGACACTGAAAGAACTATGGAGTAGTGCTATGTCAACACCCAAAGAAGCCATGGACACAAGAGTAGTGACAACCAAGGAAGCCGCGTAGGAAATTATGGAAGTAAAATCCCCAGAGAGCGTCGAAGAAATCATAGAGGTCCCTAAATCACCGCGAACACTGAGACCTAAGAAGGATAAGCAGGACATGATCCCGGTGCATGTCTCGCTTAGAAATCCACTAAGGACCAAGCTCACATTGCAGGAAAAGGGGAAGGCCATTAATCTGGAGGCCGAGAGGAGGAGTATGAAGAAATATTGGTGGAGGAGGAGGATGTAGAGATGGAAGTTGAAACCCAGGGCACAGACCCTATTACCCGGTTAGCTGCATATGTTCCTCCGCGCAAGGGTAAAGCCAAGGTTCCGAAGGATATAGATGAGAGGAAGAGCTCTCTGCAAAGTCCACTTCTACTAGACAATCTTGTTTCTGAGGGACCGCACTTGGGGTCGGTTCCTATGTTGAAGTTTGAAGATTGGGACCTCGCAGACCATGAGAAGTCCACTCATTTAGTGACTACGAAGCTAATGCACCAAAGGATTGATGAAACAGCTGGAACAATTGAATTGGAGCTGCGCACATGGCTCATAGGTGTAGAGAAATCTAAGTTTCTAAACCTGCTCTGGGTGCCACATTACCACCATGCCCCAGTGTTTGTCTTCGTCATCAGGCAGCTGCTCTACTTGGTGCATGATGGGTGTTTGTGGTTGGAGGAACCCATTATCATTACAGACCATTTGATTCACCGAATTACATGGCTGCCTTACTCTGGGGAGTGTTGGGTTTGTTAAGACTCTGGACACCACATATCTCCACAATGGTATGATATTGTCCACTTTGGGCCTAAGCCCTCATGTATTTTCTTTTGGGCTTTACCCCCAAAAAACCTCATACCAATGGAGATATTTGTCGATCCTTATATACCCATGATCCTCTCCACTTCTAGTCAATGTGGGACTTTAGTCATATACCCAACAATCCTCCCCTCGAACAAAGGACCATTGAGCCTCCCCTCAAACGATTATCCATCCGTCCACTCTACCAACCAGGATTCTCCGCTCCAATGCGTTGGAAGCACACGCCTTACATGGAGCACCACCTGACTTCGAGAGCTTGCTCTATCCCAGGTCAACTCCTCTTCACCATGTTGGGACCAAGACACATCCATGAAGAATCCGGAGCACACCCCCTGTCTAACCGAGCTCACCCATGGATCCCATCGTGATATTACTGGGGCCCACCACCTTCATTTTGCATTCCGAGGATTATCCACTTGGCTAACTTCGGGGCATGGCTCTTATCACTTGTAAGGACTCTGGACACCACATATCTCCACAATGGTATGATATTGTCCACTTTATATACCCATGATCCTCCCCACTTCTAGTCAATGTGGGACTTTGGTCCTATACCTAACAATCCTCCCCTTGAACAAAGGACCATAGAGCCTCCCCTCAAATGATTATCCATCCGTCCACTCTCTACCAACTAGGATTCTCCGCTCCAATGCGTTGGAAGCACACGCCTTACATGGAGCACCACCTGCCTCGAGAGCTTTCTCTATCCCAGGTCAACTCCTATTCACCGTGTTGGGACAAGGACACGTCCATGAAGAATCCGGAGCACACCGCCTGGCTAACCGAGCTCATCCACGGATCCCATTGTGATATTATCGGGGCCCACCACCTTCGTTCGACATTCTGAGGATTCATCCACTTGGCTAACTTCGAACCTGGCTCTGATACCACTTGTTAAGACTGTGGACACCACATATCTCCACAATGGTATGATTTTGTCCACTTTGGGCCTAAGCCCTCATGGATTTTCTTTTGGGCTTTACCCCCAAAAGGCCTCATACCAATGGAGATATTTGTCCATCCTTATATACCCATGATCCTCTCCACTTCTAGTCAATGTGGGACTTTGGTCATATACTGAACAAGGTTGTGTTATAATCTTTCCACGACTAGCCCACATAGTTAACCAGGGGGTTAGAGGGGGGGCATAGTGCCCCCTTCATTGCAGTGTTTGCACAATAGGGGGGCGGAAGCCCGCCCTATCTGGGGGGTTTTAGGGGGGCGGGTATCCCCCCTCTACGGGGTCTGGGGCAACACCCTAGGATATTTTTTTTTTTGGACCCTATATTAGGTTGGGCGGACCTACATATGATTTTTTGCATGATTTTTGCACATGGTTTTTGGACGCGATGGTTTTCAGTCCATGGTTTTGGACGCAATGGTTTTTGATCCATAGTATTTGATGCTTCGACATGTATACATATGTATTGTAACATTGAAAGGAACATAATGAAAAATCAAGCTGGTAGTCCTAGTTTTGGGATCTAAGGGAAAATCTCTATGTATATGTGTTTTATGTGTTATGCTCTCGCATTGTTCATTTTCTATTTTTTAGAATTCGTATGCAGGTAATTTCTGTATGGGGTTAAAACCTACATTTAGCATCAGAGTTGTTTTGGCTTCAAGGGGATGCCCTTGTTGCTAAGGGATTTCGCTTGGGTCTGTGGTAGACCTTGTTCAGTGGGAGATCTACGGATTGATTCTGGTGGTGGAAGATGATGGCGAGCAGTAGAAAGATAGAGATTGATAAATTTAATGGTAAAAGTTTTGAGTTATGGAAGCTCAAGATGGAGGATCTATTGGTGGAAAAAGATTAGTGGATCGCAGTAGATTTGGGTACTAAACCATTGGGGGTGTATGATGAAGAATGGAAGAAGTTGGATCGGAAGGCAAAGAGGACAATATGATTGTGTGTCTCAGATTCAATATTGCTAAATGTATCAGGGGAAGCTACGACTAAGGCTTTGTGGGACAAGTTAGGGACTTTGTAACAATCTAAGTCTCTAGTTAATAAACTATTCCTATGGAAGAAGCTGTATAACCTGAGGATGAAAGACGGAGACTTGGTGACAGAGCATATGAATGCATTTAATACTGTGGTAAGTTAGTTATTATCTATTGATATTAAAATTTCAGATGAGGATAAGTACATTAGTTTGTTGTGTTCTCTACCAGATTTGCGAGATAGTCTGGTTATTGCAATAGGTAGCAATGCAACTGCCTTGTAGTTTGATGAAATAGTCTCATCCTTGTTGACGGAGGAGATGAGACGAAAAAATATGGAGAGCCAGAATGGTGATGCCTTGTATGTATGAGGATGGTCCCAGAACATAAACAAAATTAAGTCATCGAGTGGGAGATATAAATCTAGAGGGAGATCTAAAACTCCAAGAAAACTTGTAAAGGTAGTTTGCTGGAAATGCAGAAAGGAAGGGCACTACAAAAGGGAATGTTAATCTAAAGCTCCTGACAAAAGAAAGGGATCTGATGATGCTCCTTCTGCAGAGGCAAAAACCACCTCAAATGAAGGTCGGGATGTGTACTTGGCTTCTTCAAGTACACATGTAGATCATGAGGCATGGTTGATTGACTCAGGTGCATCCTTTCACTTCACACCCCATAGAGAGTGGTTTTGCGAGTATGAGAAATATGGTGGTGGTGATGTCTTCTTAGGGGATAATAAGAAGGCTAGAATCGTTGGTTGCGGAAAAGTAAAGTTTAAGTTGTAAGGTGGAAGGGTTAGAACACTTGCGGGTGTTCTGCATATTCCTACATTAGCCGGAAATATGATCTCTATAAGCAAGTTGGATGATGCAGGTGTAAAAACAGTGTTCGAGAAGGATACCTGTAAGATGGTTCGAGGAGAACCGGTATTGACGTGGGGAGTTCGGATTGGAACTCTATGCAAGCTTGAAGGTAGCACTATTTTTGATGGGTGCAACAGTTCTGTGGTTCTTGAAAGTGGACCAGAAAATTTAGTGGTCTCTGTAGAAAAGACCATGCTATGGCATAAAATGCTTGGACATATTGGAGAGAAGGACCTTCGAATACTTAATGGTAAAGTTATGGTAGAAGGTATGACTAATAGCTCTTTGGATTTTTATTTATGTCAAAAGAATTTATATGGGAAGCAGAATCGGGTGAGTTTCCCCTCTAGTGGTAAGAAGGCGAATCAAATATTAGAGCTTGTGCATAGTGTTTGGATCTATGAAGGTTCCATCATTGGGTAAGTCTGTGTATTATGTATCATTTATAGATGAATTCTCAAGGAACACATGGATATATTTCCTTAAGAAGAAATCTGAAGTCTTTGACAGGTTTAAAGAATTTAAGGCTCTGGTGGAAAACCAGACAGATAAGAAGATAAAGGTGTTGAGGTCAGATAATGGTGCAGAGTTTTACAACAAGGAATTTGAAGAATTCTGTAAGAAGTGTGGTATAGCATGGCAGAAGACTACTCTATATGCACCTGAGCAAAATGGAGTTGCAGAAAGAATGAACAAGACATTGATGGAAAGGGAAAGAAGCATGCTCAATGGTGTCAGGCTAGGGTAGGAATTCTAGGTAGAGGCAGTGGAGACTACATGTTACCTGGTCAACAGGTCACCTTCATCAGCGTTGGAGGATAAGACTCCACAAGAGGTATGGACTGGTAAAGAAACCCTCTCTTTCACATCTGAGGGTATTTTGATGTGATGCATATGTACATGTTCCAAAGGAGAAAAGAAAAAAATTGGATAGTAAATCTAAAAAGTGCATCTTTATTGGGTATAAGGATGGTTTAAAGGGTTATAAGCTTTGGAACCCAATAATAAGGAAGGTTGTGTACAATAAAGATGTGGTGTTCAGAGAGGTTAAACATGAAGTCCAACCAAAGGAACCTGAGAAGATAGAGTTTGAGCTAAAGGAGGAAGAATCAGACTCTACAATAGAAGAGGAATTAGAAGATGAAGAGCCACAAAGTCCAGGTGTGAGAAGATTAATAAGAGAAAGAAGGTAGCCAGAAAGGTATAATCCGTCTGCTTTCTGTTCAAATTTTGCTTTATCTATTATTGATGATGATCCCAGAACTATGAAGGAAGCAGTAGATTCTGAGGATGGGAAACTCTGGAAAGAGGCCTTGGTTGATGAAATGGCATCTTTGCACAAAAATGAGGCATAAGATCTTGTGGAGTTGCCAGCTGGAAGGAAACCCATTGGTAGAAAATGGTGTTCAATAAGAATACAGATGCAGAAGGAAAGGTGGAGAAATACAAAGCTCGGTTGGTAGAAAAAGGTAATTCCTAGGTGCCAAGAATTGATTTTTGTGATATTTTTTCTCCTATTACCAAGGTAGCTTCTATTAGATTACTTTTATCTATTGTTGCTGCTTTTGATTTTGAGGTAGAACAGATGGATGTGAAGACAACATTTCTTTGGGGATCTGGAAGAGGAGAGCTACATGAAGCAACTTGAAGGCTTTGCGATGAAGGGTAAGAAAGAACTAGTATGCAAGTTAAAGAAGTTTCTGTATAGGTTAAAACAATCACCAAGGACGTGGTATCAGAAATTTGATACATTTATATGGGGACCTGGCTTCACCAGAAGCAAATAAGATCACTGTGTGTATTTTAAATTAATTGGTGACCATGATCTGGTCTTGTATGTGGATGATATGTTGCTGGTTGGAAATGACAAAGAAATTATCCAGGATTTGAAGACCCAATTGTCCTCCAAATTTGACGTGAAAGATCTTGGTGCTGCGAACTATATTTTGGGCATGGAAATTAAAAGAGATCAGGCAAAGAGGAAGCTCTGGTTAAAACAGAGGAAGTATGTCGAGATAATACTGTAGAGGTTTAATATGCAGGATAGTAAACCAGTGTAGGTTCCTATTCCTGTAGGTGTGAAGTTATCTGTTGAACAATGTTCGAAGACACAAGAAGAGGAAGAGGACATGTCCCATGTTCCATATGCAAGTGCAGTGGGTATCCTATTATATGCAATGGTCTATACTAGACCAGACATTGCACATGTAGTGGGATTATTGAGTAGGTTTATGTCAAAACCAGAAAAAGAGCATTGGAGAGTAGTGAAGCGGGTTTTCAGGTATTTGTGTGGCACTAGTGATTATGGTTTGTACTACCAAGGAAGACAAGGTCTGGACATAGTGTTTGATATTCATGGCTATTGATGCAGACTGGGCTAGAGATTTGGATTAGAGAAGATCTACAAGTGGGTATGTGTTTAACCTATTTGGAGGTGCAGTCAGTTGGATGAGTAAGAAACAATCTATAGTGGCACTACAACTATAGAGGAAGAATACATGGCAGCATCATGCAAGCAAGAAGTAGTTTGGTTGCAGAGATTGTGTTCAAGTATGGGGTTAGTACAGGGAGCTATAAGGATAGACTGTGATAGCCAAAGTGAAATTTTCTTGACAAAGAACCCTGCTTACCATTCAAAGGCAAAGCACATTGATGTTCAGTATCACTTTGTGAGGGAGATGGTAGAAGACAAATAGATGTTGTTGGTAAAGGTGGACACTTTGAAGAATACCACAGATGCATTGATAAAATCTATGAGCTCTGAGAAGTTCTCTTGGTGTAGAGAAACAATGGGTGTTGTAGGGCTGGATAAATGACTAAGCTCTCTTGTGGCCCCCTGTGGAAAGAAAACAACAAGTGGGAGAATGTTGGGTTGTGTTATATTCTTTCCACGACTGGCCCACGTAGTGAACTGGGGGATGGATCCCCCCTTTTTTGTGCCGATTGCACAACGGGGGGGTCACAGGGGGGACAACAACCCCCCTTGTCTAAGGGGTTTGAGGGGGGTGGGTAGCTCCCCTCTACAGGGTTCAGGGCAACGCCTGAGAATTTTTTTTTGGACCCTATATTAGGTATGGTAGACCTACCTACAGTTTTGTGCATGATTCTCGCACATGGTTTTTGGACGCGATGGTTTTCAGTCCATGGTTTTGGACCAAATGGTTTTCGGTCCATGATATTGGATGATTTGACATGTTTTTGAGTATGGAGCATGATTGTTTAGAGGTCTTTGTTTCAGCTGGATGTATACCCCAAGAAGTTTGTACACCCCTCCACGCGGGGGGGACTTGTCGAGCCAATCCCCCCTGGCTGGGGGGTCCGAGGGTAGCGCCCCTGAAGCTAAAAAAAGATGTAAAATTGCCTTGTAAAAGTATAGTAATTTCTAGTCAATCTGGGCCATTCATTAGGCGAATGATCTGACAGTATAACTTACGTTTGGTTTAGGGTTTTTTTGCCCTAGAAGGCAACCCCTCTCTTTGTATGAGGGCATTGTATTGAGTCTATGTAATATATGTGTATTCTTCGAGCGAGAAGCAAAGAGGTGAGACTGTGAGAGAAAACAGAGGATATTACAATGGATCTGCTGTAGGTTGTGTCTCTTCATTTTGTTGGATAATAAAAAGGAAGTTCTAGCTGTTCGGGGTGGACGTAGCCCAAACTGGGTGAACGACGTATATCTGTGTCTCTCTTGTTTTATGCGTTTTCTGTGTTTATATTTCTGCAATATTTTATGTGTTCCATTGCTCCATAATATATAATTTTATAACAACTTGTATCAAAGCCGAAGGTCTATTTGGCTGATAAACTCACAGGAAAAAAGGGTTCTTCATTCGAGTGGGAGCAATGGCGGAAGACGGTAAGTTTAGGGTCGAGAAATTTAACGGCCAAAACTTCTCGCTGTGGAAGATGCAGATGGAAGATTATCTGTATTAGAAATATCTATACCTACCATTGGGCGGAAAAACAAAGATGCTGACGGGTAGGACAGATGAAGAATGGAACCTTCTCGATAAAAAGGCACTTAGAACATTACGGTTTTGCCTCGCAGCATCGGTTGCCTTCAACATTTCGAAGGAAACAACGATAGAGGGTTTGATTAAAGCGTTGGGGAAACTATATGAAAAACCCTCAGCCTCAAACAAGGTATTTCTTATGAAACGGTTATTTAATATGAAGATGTCGGAAGGTGGATCTATTGCAGACCATTTAAATGATTTTAATACTGTTACAAGTAAGTTATGTGTTGTAGGGGTAGAATTTGATGATGAAGTTAGAGCTCTGTTATTATTGTGCACATTACCAGAAAGTTGGAATGGTTTAGTAATGGTCATTAGTAACTTTGTTTCTAGATCTAGTACTTTAAAGTTTGATGATGTTGTCGGTGCTATCCTTAGCAAGGAAATGTGACGGAAAAGCTCTGGTGAGACATCAGGTAATGCTTTGAGTGTAGAGTTTAGGGGAAGAAAATGGAAAGAGTAAAGAGCTCAGGATATCGCAGTAAATCAAGGAAAGGCATATCTAAGTCCAGATCGGGGATAGTGTGCTAGAAATGCGGAAAGAAAGGACACCTAAAGAAAGACTGTAGATTTTGAAAGGGAAAAGAAGGAGATGCACAACAAGAAAACAATCATGAAGCAAATGTGACAGGTGAGGTGTTACAAGATGCTTTGATTCTTTCTTTTGAAAATATTACTGATTCTTGGGTGGTAGATTCAGGGGCCTCATTCCATGGCACACCTGATAAGAAATATTTTCATGACTATGTTCAAGGAGATTTTGGACAAGTCCGTTTGGGTGATGATAAACTCTATAAAATTGTTGGAATCAGTAAGGTTCTTGTAAGGTCACCAAAGGAGCCCTAGTAATAGCAAAAGGTGAAAAGGTTGGTACATTGTATTTATGCAATGGTATTTATAACTTTGTTAATGCTTTAACTTCAAAAGGAGCAGATGCAACATTATGGCATCATAGGCTCGGACACATGAGTGAAAAGGGGATGAAGATTCTTCACTCAAGGAATTTGTTGCCGGGTTTGAAGAATGTTGATTTGGACTTCTGTGAGAATGCATTTATGGAAAAAAGAAGAGTCAATTTCTCAGATTTGGGAAGAGAAGAGTGAAAATTAGGCTTGTGCATACAGAGTATGGGACTGCTCAGGTATCATCTCTCGGTGGCTTCACATTATATGTACTTTTATTGATGATGCAAATAGAAAAACTTGATTTATTGTATTAATATAAATCTGATGTATTTGATACTTTCAAGAAATGGAAAGCTTTGGTTGAGATTGAGACAAGAAAGAAATTGAAGTGTCTTAGATCAAACAATGGAGGTGAATATTACAGCAAAGAGTTTGATAGGTATTGTTCAGAGCATTGAATTCGCAGAGAGAAGATAGTTCCAAGAACACCACAAGAAAATGGTGTGTCAGAAAGGATGAATAGAACAATCATGGAGTGTGCAAGGTGTATGAGATTGCATGCAGGATTGCCTTTACAATTTTGGGCAAATGCAGTAGATATTGTTGTTTATCTAATAAATAAAGGGCCTTCAAGTTCCTTGGATGGTGGTGTTCCAGGGGAAGCATGGATAGGTAAAAATGTAAACTACCCTTTCTTAAAACCTTTTGGTTGTGAGGCCTTTATCCATATTGATAAAGAAAATAGAACAAAGCTTGAGGCAAAGTCAAAGAAATGTACCTTTATTGGATATGGCGTTAATTATTTTGGTTATCGCTTATATGATTACAAAAATCACAAAATCATTAGGAGTAGAGATGTAATATTCAATGAAAAGGTCTTGTATAAGAATTAGTTGCAGGAAAAGAAACAGGAAAAAGAAAACAAGGAATATGCAGTTCCTGATGAAATCATTGAAAAAGTAAAGGTGCCTGAAAATAATAATAATCAACAACCACAACAACAACAACAGGCACCCCAAACACCTGAAAGTGGTATTAGAAGATCTACCAGGATAAGTAGACCCCCTGAACAATACTCTCCTTCATTATATTATTTATTGTTGACTGATTCTGGTGAACCCGAATGTTATGAAGAAGCAATGCAGATTGAAAGTAGGAAAAGTGGGAGGTAGCCATGGAAGAAGAGATGGAATCCTTAATGCATAACCATACTTGGGACTTAGTCAGGTTTCCTGCAGGAAAAACTGCATTGAAGAATAAATGGTTTTACAGGCTGAAGGAAGAAGATGGAGGAAAATAGAGATACAAAGCTAGACTTGTGGTGAAGGGGTTTGCATAGAAGAAAGGTATTGATTTTGATGAAATATTTTCTCCTGTTGTTAAAATGACTTCAATCAGAACTATTTTAAGTCTAAGTTGAAGATTTGCATCTTGAGCAGTTAGATGTAAAGACAACCTTTCTCCGTGGGGATTTGGAGGAAGAGATATATATGCAGCAGCCACAAGGATATGAGGTACAAGGGAAGGAGAAACTAGTGTGTAGGTTTAAGAAGAGCTTGTATGGCTTAAAACAGGCTCCAAGGCAGTGGTATCTAAAATTTGACAAGTTTATGTTTGAACAAGGTTATACTAGATGTCACTCTGATCATTGTGTTT
>APFE030753100.1:129755-146572 GCA_000404065.3 Pinus taeda
TCATTAAGAAATGCAGTAATGGAGTGCCTGGAAAGACGAGGGAGGCCTGATGAAATGGTTTCACAAGGGATACAAATAGTGCCATATGAATTTGATTTTCGATATCTCTTTGCTGCGTAGATAAGTTTATTTCTGAGCTGAAATGGTTTGGGTCTTGGGATAATAATGAATGCAAGTTTCATTCATAATTTCTCGGTAATAGATTAACAAACTTTGGCCATTTGTATGTGTATCGGGCCTATCCTAAAGGTGGAAAGAAGGATAAAGAGGCAACAATAAGGAGCGTTTATGGTTTAGAATGGCCTGAGCCATTGGTAACATTTGCCTTGTCCTGTGGAAGTCGATCATCTCCTACTGTCAGTATAAGTATTTGTGCGTATGTGTGTCAGTTTGCGTTGACAGAGGAAATATCACATCTTAAAAAATTATATATATTAAAAGTCTCAACAATCTGAATCTTGGGTTCGTTTTTTTGATGAATAGGTGAGAGTATATACAGCCTCTGAGGTTGAGAACGAATTAGAAGCTGCAAAGAAGGAGTATCTACAAGCAGCAGTGGGGGTCACTAGCAAGAAGAAATTGTTGGTTCCAAAATTACTAGAGTGGTACTCCAGGTATTTTGCAAAGGATGTAGAATACCTACTAGATTGGATTTGTCTTCAACTCCCCACGTCATTAAGAAATGCAGTAATGGAGTGCCTGGAAAGATGAGGGAGGCCTGATGAAATGGTTTCACAAGGGATACAAATAATGCCATATGAATTTGATTTTCGATATCTCTTTGCTGCGTAGATGGATAGTATCTAGAAAGTATCTGTTGCTACTTTCATTAAATATATATACATATGTACATATCAAACTTGCTCCAAGTTCAAGCTTATAATCACTGGAAGAATAATGAGTGAGGGTGATGACAGTTGTGTTATCATTGCTTCTGGAAGAAGAGATGATTATTGTGATACAACATCTCTGGGTGTTTTCTTCATGGTTAGCCAAGCGATGTGATCTCATCTTGATCCTTATCTTTCATATGTAAAGTAAGTCTACAAGAAAGAGCAGCAGCAGAACAGAGTGTAGATGATGGATGCAAGTGCTCTGCAATTAGGGTTTGTGGGAGATTGAAGATTGGTTATTATGTTGAAAGTGATCCCTTTCAAGCAGACAGCAGCCTCCTTGTTTACTGGTAGTTGAGTTATTTGAATTTCCCTCCCACATACATTGGGTTGGGTTGGGATTCTTTTTAGCTAAGAAGAGTATGTTAGTTTTGCAATCATCCATTGCAATCAACAGTGTATAGAGAAGCAGAGGACATAAGGTGAGGGAAATGGGTGCGTTGTCAAATGAATTGAATTGAATTGAATGTATCAAGGGGAGAGTGATAAAATGTATTATGAATGAATTTCAATGCATTTTTACTAAACTTGAAGCATCACAAAAAGTACAGTGTTAATGAATGCCTTGCCATTGTCATAAATATTGTTTCCTCCCTGGATGGTGTTTCATTCAAGCCACAAGCTAAAAAAAACTTTGCCACATTAGCTTCACAATAATTTACATGCAGACTTGTAGCTTAAGTGTGTTATCAAATGATTACAGAAAGATGAAGCAAAGTGTGTTTTATTGCCACATTTACTTCACAATAATTTATGTGCAAACTTGTAACATAAGTGTGTTATAAAATGATTACAGGGAGATGAAGCAAAGTGCATTTTATTGCCACAATAGCTTCACAATAATTTATATGCAAACTTGCAACTTAAGTGTGTTACCAAATGATGGCAGAAAGATGAAGCAAAGTATGTTTTATTAACATGAATTCCATTAACAACACTTTTACCATTTTAATGTTCTCACTAATGTCGTAGTCCTAGGGCTGCATAACATCATTTACTTTGAGATTACAAATGTTCCTTCCTTCGACTTGTGGCTTTGAAAACATCGATCGTCCTCTTTATATAAAGCTTTCTTTTCACAGAAATCGCCACATTAAAATTCCTTTCAGAGGGTGATTAATTTATTCAGATAGCAATCGCCACATCTAAAGAAAAGTAATTGCACAATGATAAGATAACAAGGTTTTCCACAGACCAATTATCTCTTCTAGAAAAATTCAACAATTTCAATTTAATAATCCTATCGGCCTCTCTTTGTACCTTTTGGGACAATTGCTAGTTTTATAAGAATTGTTCATGGCTATAACACTGAAAATGAGTTCGTAGACTTTTATTTTGGACATTTTGGTCCACATTGTTATTCTATTTTGAACTCTATATGTTATTGTAAATATTTGTATTGAGGCTAGCCATCGTGTGGAAATGTATTAATTTTTCGACCACCTTTTTGTACACCAATTTTATCCTCTGTAACATTTTGAATGAAGTAATATAAGGGACGTCCTATTGTTTGTTCAACCATGATTTAAATATTTACTCTTGCAATGCTCTCAGTCACATAGATCCCCCTGATCTGGGACACACTCATAGCATTGCATAATGTATGGTAATTATCTAGTTCCATTTTGATTTAATTGTTTGAACATATTTATTTTTTAGTTCTTCCCCTTTACTTTCTTTTGGGTGTTGACTATTTCATTAATGTGGTGTGAGGGCCCTCCATGGAGAGTTAACAACCCATGGATTTACCGAAAGTTTAAAGACCTCAGGACTTAAAGTGATTAAATCTCAATCAAGTTAATTATGCTTTTTTCTAATGACTTCTTTAGCATAGCATGATCTTTGCAATTCCTTATTTGGTTGTAGGAATTATTGAACCTACTAGACACCCCTATGATGTTGATGAATGTAATAATTTTTTAAGAATGATATTTAATATTATGTTTATGTGGCATGAAAGTAGGGGATCTATTTTTAGTAATACCTTTGAAGGGTGTGTTTGTAACATAATGTTGTATTAGTTACTAATTTAAAACTAGTCAAGTCTTTTTTTGCATATACTTTGCTAGTACCTCATCAACTTATGAGCTAGAGTTGATAATTTGATGTGCAACAATTTAAGCAATTAAATTTCCTGACAGAACCCCGACAAATCCCTCTCCTATCAGACAACCAAGTCATTGTTACTTCGGATTCTCCTATGGGAATAGATATTGAGATGGAAGGTAGTTCTCTTCCTGTTTTGGATGGCTCATCCTCCACACGTATGAATACTATTTCATTTTTCGCCCCTCAATTTTCAACATGTTTATTAAATATTTCATCTCCATCAACTTGTGTTCCTTACTCCTCAATGGATGACCTCCATATTGGAGACCTCAAGACCCCTGATGGTATCTTCTCCCTTTTCCTCCATTCCACCCTCTTTTCTATTGGAAAACAAGATAATGGGGGATGAATAGTTTATTAGTTTTTAAAAATATTTAAAATTTTCATGTTATTAATAATAAACCACACAACACAATCTTAGAATAAGAAGGATGTGGAGCGATAGTTAGGGTTTCTACAATTCTCTGATCAATGGTGAATTCTAGTGATATAGAGAATAAATTACTTGAAGGAATGGCAACTCAAGCTTTAGTTTTGTACAGTGCCATGTTGAAATCCCAATGTGTTTCGTGTAGAAATTCCTTGTATATTCAAACTGCTAATTGTAATTTACTAAAACAATAGACTTGAATCTACTCTATTCATGAGCAAAAACAATTAAAAGATCAAGAAATCACAAAGCATACAAGAGAAAGAACTCAATAAACACATTACACAATCATTTCCTAGGGAAATCCACAGCTAAAAACCCTTGGTATCTATATATTGCATTAGTTATAAAATATGAGAAGATCACAATGATTTTCTCAAGATCGAGCAACCTCTGCACTATTTCAATCTGTCTCATAGCTTCCTAAACAAGCCCAGGCCAATACTTAACCAAATTTTGTGTTTCCCAAGTCCCTATTTCCTTGCATTGTTTCCTTAGGAATTAGCCCCTAATAATTAGGGAAATTCCTCAATATGAATTACGCAATCCTCATACACCCTCCTCTAACTACATACACCACATGTACAATTCGAATGATTAAACAACTAATAGTACATTGTCCCTGAACTCCAATCTCAACTCGGTAACTATTGGGACAGGGTCCCCTAAGGTCAATTTTGGGGCAAAAGCCCAATTTTTTGTATATAAAGAGTAAAGTCTCTGCAAGATGTGGTCACAAAGTGCATATATGTAAAGTGTCATAAGGGTTTTTACCCTTCTTTTATGTAATATGCGCCAGCTTTAGAAGATCTACCCATGGTTCGCGGACCATGGGATTGTATAAAAAGGAAAGTCATAGAGAGTCTAAGGCAATTTTTTGGTAGAGAAAGAGAATGAATGTAATGGGTTAGTAGAAGTGACAAGAGAAGAGTCTTAGTGTAGAATAGAGGCTCTACAGTTGTGTGCGCAAAGGCCTAGAGTAGAGTCCACAGCTGAGTGCACAGGGTAGTTTGATTCTGTAAGAAGATCTGAAGCATTAATAAAGAGATTGTTCCCAAAATATCTGTGTTTTGTCCTTTTACTTCTGTTATGAATGGATGCCATTATGTTATGATGAATAATGGGTTTATGATTTAATGTTGTATTGATGAATGAATATGTATGTTTTACATTGTTATACGAACACAAGTAATAATATCTATTTACGCGAAAAAAATATCTTAATGCATGCTAAAGGTATCTGATACTTAAGCTGATATGGGTAAATACAGAAGTAGAAGTAATATCAAAAGCGCATAAGTAGTTGATTCAGTTGTTTAAGTTCCATGAAAGACAGTCATAGACCTTCGCAAAGGTCTAAGGGTGATTAAGATAAGTATATTGACAAGCCCTAGAAGGCTTATCGATTTGTGTGAAGGCAGACTTAGGGCATAAAATGAAATTACACTAATCTCTAGGTGCGGAAACTTGGTTCCAACATCCCCCCATACTGCTTCGGGTGAGACTTCAGTTTGTGCTCCACGGATTGATGCCGAAAGGGCTAGTTGTGTAGGGATTTGTTTGGCTAACTTAACGTTGAACTTGGGTTAGAACCCCCTAAGCCAACAAATTGTTCTCTTGCTGGGAAGGGATCTGCATAAAGAGATGTGTGATGTCGCATCACTGGAATCCAACTAAGAAGGAAATTGAAGATTGGTTGGATAGAAAGATCCATGAATTCGCGGTGCAAGAGAACAAGAACCCATGATTGATGAAAAAACAGTGGTTGGACAAGTATCTGTACACAAAGATACACGAAATTTTCTTATGTTCCTTCCTATTCGAATTATACAAGTGGATCGCAAAATTGGCAGATGGCTAGGGAAGGTGGAGGCTTGACAATTGTTGGGACAGGGTCCCCTACGGTCAATTTTGGGGCAAAAGCCCAAGTTTTGGGGCTAAAAGCCCAAGTTTTTGTGATGTACAGTGTAATGTCTGTGCAAGTTATAGTCGCGGAGCGTGTAGATGTAAAGTGCCATAAAGGGTTTTTAACCTTCTTTTATGTAAGTTGTGACGACTGTATAGAATTACCCATGGTCCGTGAAACATGGGATTGTATAAGAATGAGAGTCTTAGAGAGTCTAAGGCAGTTCAGTGAATTTTGAAAGAATGAATGCAATGGGTTAGTAGAAGTGACAAGCAAAGAGTCTTAGAGTATAAGAGAGACTCTGGAGCTATGTGCACAGAGGCCTAGAGTAGATTCCACAGCTGAGTGCACGGACCCCTCCAAATGAGTACGCAGGGTAGGTTTGAGTCTGTAAGCAACTATGAAGTATCAATAAAGAGATTATTCCATAAATATTTGTGTTCTATCCATTTACTTTTGTTATGAATGAAAGCGTTTATGTTATGATTAATATTGTGATTTAATATTGTATTGATACTTGATTCTGCATGGTTTACATTGTTATATGAACATAAGTAATAATATATGTTTACACAAAGAATATATTAATACATGCTAAAGATGTCATAAACTTAAGCCTATCTGGATAATAACAGACTTAGGAGTGATCACAGAGGCGCATAAGGAGTTGATTTGCCTGTTTAAAGTCTACGAAAGACAGTTGTAGACCTTCACGAAGGTCTAGAGGTTGGTAAAAGAAATTCATATCGATAAGCCTTAAGGGCTTATCAATCTACGCGAAGGTAGGGTTGGGGCACAAACGACATCATAACCATCTCTGGGTGTAGAAACTTGGTTCCAACATCCCCCCATACTACTTTGGGTGAGACTTTAGTCTACGCTTTGCAGATTGACGCTGAAAGGGCCAGTAGTGTAGGGATTTGTTTGGCAAACTTCACTCCGAACATGGGTCAGGACCCACTAAGACAACAAATAGTTCTTGTATCTCCATCTGAGCATGAAAATACCTAGAATAGAAGTGGTATGATTTACCATACCATGCGATGGATGATGCCATTACAGAGGTCCTCGATCGGTTGCCAGCGAACTGGCACACAACATTAGATTTGTCTGTTGATACTAGTAAGTCCACAGAAAAGTAGAAAAAAGAAGCAGCCTGATTGAAAGTTCAGCAGTTGGATGAAAAGCAAAAGAAGGAGACCAAGGAGAAGGCATGCACAGAAGCAGAGTGCGCTGCTAAGGAAAAAGCAAAGTAGGAAGAGCCTGACTCTGACAGGAGCCAGAAATCCCCTTCACCACAGATGAAGGATGATGAGCAATCAAAACAGGGCTGTGGAGATATGGAAAACACTCCCTTCTAGATGAAGTAGAATAGGGAGTAGGAGAAAGAAGGAATACAGAACAAGACCAAGGCCACTAAGTCATGCTAGACTCGATCACCTTGATAGAGGGAAACTTGGATGAAATTGGGGATAAGGTAAGGGATATGACCATGACTCTACTGTAGCAATTTAAGCAACAACAGAAGTAGGCACTTAGTGCCATACAAACGGGTCTACATGAGTTACAGATCCAAACAACCAGACTATAGGCAAGATCAGGACAGAGCAACGAGTCCTCAACTAGTTTAGCGACAAGGACAATGGCAATGACAGAGTTGGTCTAATCCTTAGATCTCTGGGAAGTTGCACTACCGGATGGAGCTCTAAGAGCGGAGGTGGAAGTTGACAAGGCTACTTTTAGCCCACTAAGGAAAGTTGGCCTCAACTTGGCTGTGCTCCCCAGTGAATTCTTTCACACCCTACAAGCAGGAGTGATTGAAGAGCTTAAGGCCGAGAGCAGCATGCAGAACCATTCCATAACTGCATATCCCAGAAGAAGCACTAGTGGAAGCCAAGATTCAGAAGTTGGCTGCAGGTGTGCAACACGCGAAGGCCAATATGGAAAAGGTTTAGTTTGAGCTAAATCTTAAAATTATAGAGCTTGGGTTGAAGACACAGCCTTCAAGTCCACAAAAGTTCAAAGAACAACATGAAGCTGTTGTAAGGGATGGAGTCATTGCAGTAGATGTTGTGGTGGAATAATGCACTGCGCTCTTCTAGCAGTCTATGGAGCTAATCAGAAGTATGTAGGAAGATCCTAACCTACAGAGGTTGAACACAGAGGTCGAAGAACTGTAACATTCGTATGACAAAGCAAAGGTGACAACGCAGACCATCATTATCACACAGAGATTGGCAAAGTTGCAAGAGGCAAAGCAACTGCAAGAACATGTGGAAGAAGTGCAGTAGAAAGAAGCAGTCCTCAAGGTAAGATTGGGGCCTTGGATGGAGGAGGCTTATGTGTTCTCTACCACAATTGGGGAGAAGTTTACGAGCCTACATAGAACACAACAGAAGATCTAGGAAGATAGCACAAGACCAGCAACCGAGCAGCTAGTGGAGCAGGTTAAGCAGGAAGCTACGCAATGCACAACTGAAGTTGCAGTAGCGCAAGTGGATTTGGGAGGTCTTTGCAGTAAAATCTCCATGCCAGTAGATCAAATCAGGGGCAAGTCACGATATTTGTGTTGGGGGACTGTTGGGACAGGGTCCCCTAAGGTCAATTTTGGGGAAAAATCCCAAGTTTTGGGGCTAAAAACCCAAGTTTTTTTGATGTAAAGTGTAAAGTATCCGCAAGTTATGGTCGCAGAGTGCGTACATGTAAAGTGGCATAAAGGATTTTTAACCTTCTTTTATGTAAGTTGTGTCAGTTGTATAGACCTACCCATGGTCCACAGACCATGGGATTGTATAAAAAGGAGAGTCTTAGAGATTCTAAGGTAGTTCAGTGAAGTTTGGAAGAATGAATGTAATGGGTCAGTAGAAGTGACAAGCGAAGAGTCTTAGAGTAGAAGAGAGGCTCTACATTTGTGTGCACAGAGGCCTAGAGTAGAGTCTGCATCTGAGTGCACGGGCCCCTGCAGTTGAGTATGCAGGGTGGGCTTGAGTATGTAAGCAAATCTAAAGTATCAATAAAGAGATTATTCCATAAATATCTGTGTTTTGTCCATTTATTTTTGTTATGAATGAATGTGTTTATGTTATGATGAATATTGGGTTTATGATTTAATATTGTATTGATATGTGATTCTGCATGGTTTACATTGTTATATGAACGCAAGTAATAATATTTGTTTACACGAATAATATCTTAATACATGTTAAAGATATCATAGACTTAAGCTGATTTGGGTAATAACAGACTTAGGAGTGATCACAGAGGCGTGTAAGGATTTGAATTGCCTGTTTAAAGTCCACGGAAGATAGTCGTAGACCTTCGCAAAGGTCTAGAGGCTGGTAAGAGAAAGTCATAACGATAAGCCTTAAGAGCTTGTCGATCGACACAAATGCAGGGTTAGGGCATAAAATGACATCATAACCATCTATGGGTGCGGAAGCTTGGTTCTAGCATCCCCCCATATTGCTTTGGGTGAGACTTCAGTCTACACTCCGCAGATTAATGCCAAAAGGGCTAGTAGAGTAGGGATTTGTTTGGCAAACTTAACTCCGAACCTGGGTCAGGACCCACTAAGCCAACAACGGTCCCATAGTTTGGACCCCTTTACTTTATTTTGGGTGTTGACTATTTCATTAATGTGGTGTGAGGGCCCTACATGGAGAGTTAACGACCCACGGATTTACCGAAAGTTTAAAGACCCTGGGACTTAAAGTGATTAAATCTCAATCAATTTAATTTTCTTTTTTCTAATGGCTTCTTTAACATAGCGTGATATTTGCAATTCCTTATTTGGTTGCAGGAATTATTGAACCTACTAGCCACCCCTATGATGTTGATGAATGGAATAATTTTTTAAGAATGGTATTTAATCTTATGTTTATGTGGCATGCAAGCAGGGGATCTATGTTTAGTAATACCTTTGAAGGGTGTGTTTGTAACAGAGTGTTGTAGTGGTTAGTAATTTAAAACAAGTCAATTCTTTTTTTTCATACACTTTTCTAGTACCTCATTAGCTTATGAGCCACAATTGATAATTTGATGTGCAACAATTAAAGTAATTAAATTTCCCGACAAAACCCTAACAAATCCATCTCCTATCAGACAACCAAGTCATTGTTACTTCGGTTTCTCCTCTGGGAAGAGATATTCAGATGGAAGGTAGTTCTCTTCCTAGTTTGGATGGATCACCCTCCACAGGTATGAATACTATTTCATTTTTCGCCCCTCAATTTTCAACATGTTTATTAAATGTTTCATCTCCATCAAGTTGTGTTCCTTACTCCTCAATGGATGACCTCCATATTGGAGACCTCAAGCCCCTTGATGGTATCTCCTCCTTTTTCTTCCCTTCCACCCTCTTTTCTATTGGAAAATAAGACAATGTTGGGGGGGGAGGAGGAGGGGGGGGATATCAGTAATATATAGTTTTTAACAATATTTAAAATTTTCATGTTATTAATAATAAACCACACAACACAATCTTAGAGTAAGAAGGATGTGGAGCAATAGTTATGGTTTCTATAATTCTCTGATCAATGGTGAATTCTAGTGATATAGAGAATAAATTACTTGAAGGAATGACAACTCAAGCTTTAGTTTTGTACAGTGCCATGTTGAAATCCCAATGTGTTTCGTGTAGAAATTCCTTGTATATTCAAACTGCTAATTGTAATTTACTAAAACAATAGACTTGAATCTACTATACTCGTCACCAGAAACAATTAAAAGATCACGAAATCACAAAGCATAAAAGAGAAAGAATTCAATCAACACATTACACAATCATTTCCTATGGGAAGCCATAGCTAAAAACCCTTGGTATCTATATATTGCATTAGTTAGAAAATATGAGAAGATCACAATGATTTTCTCAAGATTGAGCAACCTCTGCACTATCTTTATCTGTCTCACAACTTTCTAAACAAGCCCAAGCCAATACTTAACCAAATTTTGTGTTTCCCAAGTCCCTATTTCCTTGCATTGTTTCCTTGGGAATTAGCCCCTGTTAATTAGGGAAATTCCTCAATATGAATTACGCAATCCTCATACACCCTCCTCTAACTGCACACACCACTTGTACAATTCAGATGATTAAACAACTAATAGTACATTGTCCCTGAACTCCAATCTCAACTGGGTAACTATTGGGATAGGATGCCCTAACATCAATTTTGGGGCAAAAGCCCAAGTTTTTGTATATCAAGAGTAAAGTATCTGCAAGATGTGGTCGCGGAGTGCATATATGTAAAATGTCATAAAGGGTTTTTAACCTTCTTTTATGTAAGATGTGTCGGCTTTAGAAGATCTACCCATGGTCCACGGACCATGGGATTGTATGAAAAGGAAAGTCATAGAGAGTCTAAGGCAATTTTTTGGTAGAGAAAGAGAATGAATGTAGTGGGTTAGTAGAAGTGATGAGAGAAGAGTCTTAGAGTATAGTCCACAACTGAGTGCGTAGGGTAGTTTGATTCTTTCAAGAATATCTGAAGCATTAATAAAGAGATTGTTTAAAAAATATCTATGTTTTGTCCTTTACTTTTGTTATGAATGAATGCAATTATGTTATGATGAATAATGGGTTTATGATTTAATGTTGTATTGATGAACGAATATGTATGTTTTACATTGTTATACGAACGCAAGTAATAATATATGTTTACGTGAAAGTATATCTCAATGCATGCTAAAGATATCAAATACTTAAGATGATCTGGGTAAATACAGAAGTAGAAGCAATCTTAAAAGTGCATAAGTAGTTGATTCACCTGTTTAAGTTCATTGAAAGATAGTCATAGACCTTCACGAAGGTCTAAGGGTGATTAAGAGAAGTCTATCGACAAGCCCTAAAAGGCTTATCGATCCGTGTGAAGGCAAAGTTAGGGCATAAAACAAAATTACACTGATCTCTGGGTGTAGAAACTTGGTTCCAGCATCCCCCATACTTCTTCGGGTAAGACTTCAGTATTCACTCCACGGATTGATGCCAAAAGGGCTAGTAGTGTAAGGATTTGTTTGGCTAACTTAACGCTGAACCTGGGTCAGGACCCCCTAAGCCAACAAATTGTTCCGTTACTGGGACTGAGATCTGCATAAAGAGATGTGTGATGTCACATCACTGGAATCCAACTAAGAAGGAAATTGAAGATTGGTTGGCTAGAAAGATCCATGAATTTGCGGCGCGAGAGAACAGGAACTGTGGTTGACGCAAAAAAAATGGTTGAATAGGTATCTGTACATAAAGATACATAAATTTTTCTTATGTTCCTTCCCCGTTGAATTATACGGGCAGATCGCAAAAATGGGAGACGACCAGGGAAGGTGGAGGCTTGATGGTTGTTGGGACAGGGTCCCCTAAGGTCAATTTTGGGGAAAAAGCCCAAGTTTTGGGGCTGAAAGCCCAAGATTTTGTGATGTAAATTGTAATGTCTCTGCAAGTTATGGTCACGGAGTGTGTAGATGTAAAGTGGCATACAGGGTTTTCACCTTTCTTTTATGTAAGTTGTGATGGCTGTATAGACCTACCCATGGTCCGCAGACCATGGGATTGTATAAAAATGAGAGTCTTAGAGAGTCTAAGGCAGTTTAGTGAAGTTCGGAAGAATGAATGTAATGGGTTAGTAGAAGTGACGAGCAAAGAGTCTTAGAGTAGAAGAGAGGCTCTGGAGCTGTGTGCACAAAGGCATAGCGTAAAGTCCACAACTGAGTGCACGAATCCCTATAGCTGAGTGCATAGGGTGGGTTTGAGTCTATAAGAAAAGATGAAGTATCAATAAAGAGATTATTCCATAAATATTTGTGTTTTTCCCATTTAAATTTGTTATGAATGAATGCGTTCATTTTATGATTAATATTGGGTTTATGATTTAATATCGTATTTATATGTGGTTCTGCATGGTTTACATTGTTATATGAACACAAGTAATAATATATGTTTACGTAAAGAATATCTTAATACATGCTAAAGATATCATAAACTTAATCTGATCTGGGTAATAACAGACTTAGGAGTGATCACAAAGGTGCATAAGGAGTTGATTTTCCTATTTAAAGTCCGCAAAAGACAGTCGTAGACCTTCCTGAAGGTCTAGATGCTCGTAAGAGAAAGACATATCGATAAGCCTTAAGGGCTTATCAATCTATGCGAAGGTAGGGTTAGGGCATAAAACGACATCATAACCATCTCTGAGTGTAGAAACTTGGTTCCAACATCCCCCCATACTGCTTTGGGTGAGGCTTCAGTATGCGTTGCACGAATTGATGTCGAAAGAGCCAATAGTGTAGGGATTTGTTTGGAAAACTTAACTCCGAACCTGGGTCAGGACCCACTAAGCCAACAAATAGTTCCCGTATCTCCATCCGAGCGTGAAAGGACCCAGAATAGAAGTGGTATGATTTACCATACCTCGTGAATGATGATGCCATTGCAGAGGTCCTCGATCAGTGTCCAGCAAATTGACACACAACATCTGATTTGTCTGTTGAGACTGGTAAGTCTACGGAAAAGTAGAAAAAGAAGTGGCCTGATTGAAATTTCAGCAGTTGGCTGAAAAGAAAAAGAAGGAGATTGAGGAGAAGGCACACATAGAGGTGGAGTGCGCTTCTGAGGAATAAGTAGAGCAGGAAGAGAGTGACTCTGACAGGAGCCAAAAATCCCCTTCCAGGTGAAGAAAAATAGGGAGCAGGAGAAAGAAGGACCACAGAACAATACCAAGGCCACTAAGTCATCGTTAGACCTGATCACCTTGATAGAGGGCGACTTGGATGAAATTGGGGATAAGGTAAGTTATACGACTGCAGAACTTCTGCAACAGTTTGAGAAACAATAGAAGTAGGAAATCAGTGCCATACAGACGGGTCTACATGAGTTGCAAATCCAAACAACTAGACTACAGGTAGGATCAAGACAGAGCAGCGTGACCTCAACTAGTTTAGCGACAGGGACAATGACAACGATAGGTTGGTTCGATCCTTGCATCTCCAGGCAGTCGCACTGTCGGATGGAGCTCTGAGAGAGGAGGTGGAAGCTGACAAGGCTACTATCAGCGTGTTGAGGAATGTTTGCCTCAACTTGGCTATGCTCCCTAATGAATTCCTTCACACCCTACAAGCAGGTGTGATTGAAGAGCTTAAGGTCGAGAGCATCGCGTGCTTCACATGGTCAGTGAGCAGAAAATCAAGAACGAACAGATATTCGTTGAGAAGATAGTTGCGCTAGAAGCTTGGAAGAAGGTTCAAGAGAAGAATGAAAACATTGCTGTAGTAGTAGCTGAAGCATGAAAAACCGTTCCAGAACTGCATATCCCAGAAGAAGCACTGGTGGAAGCCAAGATTCATAAGTTGGCTGTAGGTGTGCACAAAGTGAAGATCGGGATGGAAAAGGTTTAGTTTGAGCTGAACCTTAAAATTACAGAGCTTGAGTTGAAGGCACAGCCTTCAAATCCACCAGAGTTCAAAGAACAACATGAAGTTGCTATAAGAGATGGAGTTGCTGCAGTAGATGCCGTAGTGATAGAATTCACTATGCTCTTCGAGCAGTCTATGGAGCTAATCACAAGTTTGCAGGAAGATCCTAACCTACAGAGATTGAACACAGAGGCCAGGGAACTGCAGCAGCAGTATGACGAAGAAAAGGTGACAACATGGACCATCTCTATCACCTAGAGATTGTCAAAGCTACAAGAGGTAAAGCAATTGCAAGAACAGGTGGAAGCAATGTAGCAGAAAGAAGCAATCCTCAAGGCTAGATTGGGGCCTTGGATGGAGGAGGCCTATGTGATCTCCGCCATCATTGGGGAGAAGTTGGCCAACCTATAGAGAATGCAATAGAAGATCTAGGAAGATAGCATAGGACCAACAACCGGGCATCTGGTGGAGCAGGTCAAGCAAGTAGCTACGTAGTGCACAGTTGAAGTTGCAGTAGTGCAAGTGGAGTTGGGAGGTCTTCGCAGTAAGATCTCCATGCCAGCAGAGTAACTTGGGGGTGAGTCATGATATTTGTGTTGGGGGCCTATTGGGATGAGGTCCTCTAAGGTCAATTTTGGGGGAAAAGGCCAAGTTTTGGGGCTAAAAGCCCAAGTTTTTGTGATGTAAAGTGTAAGTATCCAAAAGTTATGGTCGCAAAGTGTGTACATGTAAAGTGGAATAAAGGGTTTTTACCCTTCTTTTATGTAAGTTGTGTCAGTTATATAGACCTACCCATGGTCCACGAACCATGGGATTGTATAAAAAGGAGAGTCTTAGAGAGTCTAAGGCAGTTTAGTGAGGTTTGGAAGAATGAATGTAATGGGTCTATAGAAGTGATGAAAAAATAGTCTTAGAGTAGAAGAGAGGCTCTACATTTTTGTGCGCAAAGGCCCAGAGTAGAGTTTGCAACTGAGTGCATGGACCCCTGCAGTTGAGTGCACAGGGTGGGTTTGAGTCTGTAAGCAAATCTGAAGTATCAATAAAGAGATTATTCCATAAATATCTATGTTTTTTCCGTTTATTTTTGTTATGAATGAATGGGTTTATGTTATGATGAATATTGGGTTTATGATTTAACATTGTATTGATATGTGTTTTTGCATGGTTTACATTGTTATATGAACACAAGTAATAATATATGTTTATGCGAAGAATATCTTAATATATGTTAAATATATTACAATAGACTTAGGAGTGATCACAGAGGCGCGTAAGGAGTTGATTCGCATGTTTAAAGTCCACGAAAGACAGTCATAGACCTTCGTGAAGGTCTAGAGGTTGGTAAGAGAAAGTCATATTGATAAGCTCTTAAGGCTTATCAATCTGAACGAAGGTAGGGTTAGGGCATAAAATGACATCATAACCATCTTTGGGTGTGGAAAATTGATTCCAGCATCTCTCCATACTACTTCAGGTGAGACTTCAGTCTGCGCTCTACGAATTGATGCTAAAAGGGCTAGTAGTGTAGGGATTTGTTTGGCAAACTTAACTTTGAACCTGGGTCAAGACCCACTAAGCCAAAAATGGTCCCATAGTTTGGACCCCAGAGTTAGTGCAGATATTGGACCCTATATTAGGTTGGGCGGACCTACCTATGATTTTGTGCATGATTTTTGCACATGGTTTTTGGATGCGATGGTTTTCGGTCCATGGTTTTGGACATGATGGTTTTCAGTCCATGGTGTTGGATGCTTCTGCATGTATAAATATGTATTGTAACATTTAAATGAACATAATGAAAAATCAAGCTGTTAGTCTGGGTGTTGGGATTCAGGGGAAAATCTTTGTGTATATGTGTTTTATGTCTTATGCTCTCACATTGTTTATTTTCTGTGTTTTAGAATTGGTATGCAGGTAATTTCTATACGGGGTTAAAACCTACATTTGGTATCAGAGTTGTTTTGGCTTCAAGGGGATGCCTTTGTTGCTAAGGGGTTCGCTCGAGCCTGTGGTAGACCCTATTCAGTGGGAGATCTGCAAGATCAATACTCATGGTGAAAGAAGATGGCAAGCAGTGGAAAGATAGAGATCAAGAAATTTAATGGTCAAAGTTTTTAGTTGTGGAAACTCAAGATGGAGGATCTATTGGTGGATAAAGATCAATGGATTGCGGTAGATCTAGGTAATAAACCAACGAGAGTGTCTGATGTAGAACGGAAGAAGTTGGATCAGAAGGCAAAGAGCACAATATGATTGTGTGTCTCAGATTCAGTATTGCTGAATGTATAAGGGGAAGCTACAACTAAGGCTTTGTGGGACAAGTTAGGGACTTTCTACCAATCTAAGTCTTTGGTGAATAAATTGTTCCTACAGAATAAGCTGTATAACTTGATGATGAAAGATTGAGACTCGGTGACAAAGCACCTGAACGCATTTAATACTGTGGTAAGTCAGTTATTATCTGTTGATATTAAAATTTCAGATGAAGATAAGTGCATCAGTTTGTGGTGTTCTCTACCAGATTCATGGGATAGTCTAGTTATTGCAATAGGTAGCAATGTAATTGCCTTGCAGTTTGATGAAATAGTCTCATCCTTGCTGATGAAGGAGATGAGATGGAAAAATATGGAGAGCCAGAATGGTGATGCCTTGTCTGTACGAGGATGGTCCCATAACAGAAACAAAAATAATTCATCGAGTGGGAGATCTAAATCTAGAGGGAGATCTAAATCTCCAGGAAAACCTACAAAGGTGGTGTGCTGGTGGAAATGCGGAAAGGAAGGGCACTTCAGAAGGGAGTGTAAAACTAAAGCTCCTGATAAAGGAAAGGGATCTGATGATGCTCCTTCTGCAGAGGCGAAAACCACCTCAGATGAAGGTGGGGATGTGTACTTGGCTTCTTCAAGTACACATGTAGATCATGAGGCATGGTTGATTGACTCAGGTGCATCCTTTCACTTCGTTCCACATAGAGAGTGGTTCTGCGAGTATGAGAAATACGATGGTGGTGATGTCTTCTTGAGGGATGATAGGAAGGCTAGAATCATTGGTTGCAGAAAAGTAAAGTTGAAGTTGC
>APFE030753100.1:147868-162645 GCA_000404065.3 Pinus taeda
TCTATTACTAATGATGATCCCAAAACTATGAAGGAAGCAGTAGATCAGAGGATGGAAAACTCTGGAAAGAGGCCATGGCTGATGAAATGGCATATTTGCACAAAAATGAGGCATGGGATCTGGTGGAGTTAACGGCTGGAAGGAAACCCATTGGAAACAAAGGGGTGTTCAAAAAGAAGACAAATGCAGAAGGAAAGGTGTAGAAATACAAAGCTTGGTTGGTAGCAAAATGTTATTCCCAGGTGCCAGGAATTGATTTTGGTGATATTTTTCTATTGTTGCCAAGGTAGCTTCTATTAGATTACTTTTATATGTTGCTACTGCTTTTGATTTTGAGGTAGAATAGATGGATATGAAGACAAAATTTCTTCACGGGGATCTAGAAGAGGAGAAATTCATGAAGAAACTTGAAGGCTTTGTAGTGAAGGGTAAGAAAGAACGGGTATGCAATTTAAAGAAGTCTCTATATGGGTTAAACAATCACCAAGGATGTGGTATCAAAAATTTGATACATTTATACAGGGACTTGACTTCACCAGAAGCAAAGCAGATCATTGTGTGTTTTTTAAATTAATTGGTGACCATGTTATTTATCTGGTCTTGTATGTGGATGATATGTTGTTGGTTGGAAATGGCAAAGAAATTATCCAGGATTTGAAGACCCAGTTGTCTTCCAAATTCGACATGAAAGATCTTGGTGCTGCAAACTATATTTTGGGCATGGAAATTAAGATCGAGCAAAGAGGAAGCTCTGGTTGAACCAGAGGAAGTATGTCAAGACAATATTGCAGAGGTTTAATATGCAGGATAGTAAACTGGTGAAGGTTCCTATTCACGTAGGTGTGAAGTTATCTACTGAGCAATGTCCCAAGACACAAGAAGAGGAAGAGGACATGTCCTGTGTTCCATATGCAAATGTAGTCGGTAGCCTAATGTAGGCAATGGTATGTACTAGACCAAACATTGCACATGCAATGGGATTATTGAGTAGGTTTATGTCAAAACCAGGAAAGGAGCATTGGACAACAGTGAAGCAGGTTTTCAAGTATTTGCGTGGCACTAGTGATTATGGTTTGTGCTACCAAGGAAGACTAGTATTGGATAGAGTGTCGGATATTCATGGCTTTGTTGATGCAGATTGGGCTAGAGATATGGATCAGAGAAGATCTAAAAGTGGGTATGAGTTTAACCTATTTGGAGGTGGAGTTAGTTAGATGAGTAAGAAAGAATATGTAGTGGCACTATCAACTACAGAGGTAGAATACATGGAAGCCACTCATGCAAGAAAGGAAGTAGTTTGGTTGCAGAGATTGTGTTCAAGTATGGGGTTAGTACAGGGAGCTATAAGGATAGACCATGACAACCAAAGCCCAATTTTCTTGGGAAAGAACCCTGCTTACCATTCAAAGGCAAAGTACATTGATGTTCAAAATCACTTTGTGAGGGATATGATAGAAGACAAAAAGGTGTTGCTGGTAAAGGTGGACACTTTGAAGAATACTGCAGATGCATTGACAAAATCTGTGAGCTCTGAGAAGTTCTATTGCTGTAGAGAAACAATGGGCATTGCAGGGCTAGATAAATCACTAAGCTCTCCTATGGCCCCCTGTGGAAAGAAAAAAACAAGTGGGAGAATGTTTGGTTGTGTTATATTCTTTCCATGACTAACCCACATAGTGAACCAGGGGGGTTAGAGGGGGGTCGAAGCCCCCCTTTGTTGTGCTAATTGCATAGTGGGGGGGTCACATGGGGGCGACAGCCCCCCCTATCCGAGGGGTTTGAGGGGGGCGGGTAGCCCCCCTCTATGGGGTCTGGGGTAGTGCCCTGAGGTTTTTTTTTTGGACCCTATATTTGGTTGGGCGGACCTACCTATGGTTTTGTGCATGATTTTCACACATGGTTTTTGGACATGATGGTTTTCGGTCCATGGTTTTGGACACAATGGTTTTCAGTCCACAGTATTGGATGCTTTGACATGTATAAATATGTATTATAACATTTAAAGGAACATAATGAAAAATCAAGCTGGTAGTCTCGGTTTTGGGATCCAGGGCAAAATCTCTGTGTATATGTGTTTTATGTGTTATGCTCTCGCATTGTTTATTTTTTGTGTTTTAGAATTCATATGCAGGTAATTTTTGTATAGGGTTTAAACCTAGAGGGAGGATCTAGCTAGTATTTCTAAAGGAAAAGGTTGTGAGTTGGCCCTCATGGAAGCAATGAAGAAGAGGCTCAAGTTGGAGAAGAAAAAGCGAGGCTACACCATCTCCAACATTAATAACCATGCAGTCAAGGTCACAACACAAATACTAGCAGGGAAGGTGATGCGGAAGTGTCGTGCAGATGAGGTGCCCGTGCCCATAGTTGTGCTCATGGCCCAATGTGCAGAAGGAGTCTAGTTCAATTGGGCGAAATATCTATGCAGTGAGTTCCTTGATCTAAAAATGAGATCTTAGATTAATATTAAGGTTTTACAGACTCATGTGAAGGAATTCCTATATTACTTAGTGCAACAGATTGAAAATATTAATAATATAGAAAATGAGCAGTTAGAGAAACATAATAGACAAACACACATCAACACAACAAATAATCGAGGATTTCACCCAAAACTCTTGGGCTACATCTCCTGGTCCAGCTTTCAGTGGTGACTTCTCGATTATGTCTTCAAGAGCAGAGTTTTTACAAGTGTGAGATCAAATCGAGTCTTAGCACAACAGGAATAAACAACAGGGATTTACTTGAATCCCTAAAGTCTTTTTGAGTACACAGACTCTCCCTCTCAATCTCTATCTTCTGTTTTCTCTTTGTCTCAGTACTGCCTGCCCTGTCTCTGACACTGAGTGGCTTTTAAGCCTATCAATTCTTATCTGTTTATTTTCCCTTTCGGCTCTCTGGCTCCCAGCCTATATCCATTCAAATCCCCTCTGAGCGCTAAAAAATCACCGTGAAACACCTTCAAGTATGGTGGCCACCTGTTTTGCAACGGAAAGGACCACTGGCGCTTTGAATTCCCAAAAATATCATTTCTCTGTTTACACAGAGAAATACCCAGAAAATGTTTAAAAATCTGCCTAAATGCCTCTTATCGGACTTCAAATAATATCGAATCCACCTTAAAACTCCATCAGGTCCGCCTTTATATTGCTATCACAAGTCACAAGTCATAGGCCGCGGTTTTCCTTTATATTTGGGTTTATAACAGAAAACCCCAAATACATAGAAAAACCCGACAAATGGCTTCATATCGTACTTCAAAATATATGTATTTTTATACATAAACCCCATCCGGTCCAACTATATCACATATATCATATCCTCCTTGTTCTACGATCACCGATTGCACCGATCGGACTTATCGGCTATCAGCACATCGCTATTGCATGGTCACTAGTCTCTTGGCATCACCCCTTACACAGTTGCGATGCGATATTGTGATACCATATATCACAATCGTTTATCACCGAACCTTCGGGTTGCAGGTTAAGTCCTTCCTTGTGTGTACATTAGCGATGCAATAGCGCGAGCAGATATGGACCATTGATATGCATGCTTGATAAACGACCCTCATTTAATCGCATTGATCTCTATCACGATTTCCATAAGGCTGCCTCCGATTGACTCCACCTGCTGCCTCCGATTGCGATATGCAGATTAGATCAGGACCGTTGATCGGCTAGATTGGACGACTCCTTTGAAATGTTGCTTAAACCTCCGATTAACTCTATTTTCGCCATTTCTCCATGTTTTTCCCGTGTGATAGTGTTTTCCACCATTTGTGAAGGTTTTTCCTTTGCGATAGTGTTTACGTATATAAAGATTTAGAGGGTTTTAAGATCCATTTTGGTTCACGCCTTCCCACTGAAAAGCTTTTGGACCACCAAAAGTTGGTTTTTAGGCATCGATCAAGTGAGGATACAACTTCCTCACTTGCCCAATTTCTATCCATCGTGCACTGCTTGGTTTTGAACCTTTGAGTCTGATTCTCAGGTACTAAACATCTCCTCTGTGCGTAGTTCTCACCTTCATGTCCAAAACTGTATCTTCCTACAACTCATTGAGATAATCAGGCAACAGATCATCAATAGAAGGCAACTTACTTTTCTCTTTGGGATCTTCAATCAATGAAGGTTCATACAATCTCAAGTTTTCTGCATTAACAACTAAATAGATATGCATATAAGCTAGAAAATCAAGGCGAAAAGCATTTTCACCAATTTTCTCAAGTATCTTGAAAGGCCCATACCTTATTGGTTTCAATTTCTTACCTTGACCTTGCATTCTGTGTTTGATGATGTACAACTAGACTTGATCACCAACTTGGAAACTATGCTCAATTCGATGCTTGTCATGCCTTTCCTTGTACTTGGCCTAGCTTCTTTCCAGCTGTTCTTGCACTGACTAGTGAATTTCTTGGATCTATTCAATGAACTTGATTGCTCTGTCCACATCACTATGTCCATCAACTGCTATGTCTTTACCAAAGACAAAATCCAAGGGAGACTTTGGTATAAAACCAAAAAAAGTCTCAAAAGGAGATCTCTGAGTAGAAGAGTGCTTGTTATAGTTGTAAGCATGTTGCAAATAAAACAAATGATCATCCCAAAGCTTTAGATGCTTATTGCAATAGCCTCTGAGCAACTGGATCATTGTCCTATTGACCACCTCTGTTTGACCATCTATTTGTGGATGAAATGTTGTGCTCTTCTTCAATATGGTGTCCATCAACTCCCATAGACTTGACCAAAACTTCCCAACCAATTGGGAATCTCGATCAGATATAATAGAAATGGGTAACCCAAAATGAACCCATACATGTTGAAAGAACAACTTGGTTGTTTGTTTAGCTATGACCTGCTTGTTACAAGGTATCAAAATACACATTTTTATGAACCTATCCACAACAACATACAAATAATCACGACCTTTTATAGATTTTGGCAATCCCCCAACAAAGTCCACAGAAACGCTTTCCCAAGGACGAGAAGGAATTGGAAGTGGAGTGTACAAGACTAATTTTCTATTACTGGGCTTGCTTGTAGCACACATAGTACACCCTTTAATATATCTAGAAACTATTTCTTGCATTCTTGGCCAATAATAGAACCTTTGCAACTGTGCAACTATTTTACTTACACCAAAATGACCTGATATGAGAGAAGTATGTGCTTCAAGGATTATGTTAACTCTTTCAGTTTTTGGAATGAATAACTTTCCAAATGATATAAGAGTTGGTCCTTAACATAATAATCCAATTCTTCTACTTGCTTTCCATGACTTAAAGTTGCATATACATCTTTGAAATCTACATCTTGAGTATATTGTTCAATGTAACTTTTATGCATTACTGAGTTATGCTTAACTATAGTAGATGCATTTATGATTGGTCTTGATAGCATATCTGCAACCTTATTGTGTATTCCCTTCTTATATCTGATGACAAGCTGAAATTGTTGTAGGAAACCCATCCACCTATAATGTCTTGATTGCTGCAATTTAGTTTGTGAGTGCAAATATTGAAGTGGTTGATGATCAGTATGTATGATTGTTTCTTTGCCCATTAGGTCATGTTTCCACTTTTTCACACTCTGTACTAATGCATACAATTCTTTATCATATGTGGGATAATTAACTACTGCAGAATTAAATGTTTCAATCTCAAATGGACGTTGAAGATCTGGGAGTGCTAGTACTGGTGTTGTACTAATTTTTTTCTCTTAAGGTGTCGAAGGGTTTCTATTGTTTGCCTCCCCATTGAAACACCTTGTTCAATCCTATTAAAGCATGTAAGGGAGCTACAATCAAAGAAAAGTTAGCAATCAACTTTCTCCAATATTGCGTTGCTCCTAGGAAACTCCTAACTTCTGTAGCAGATTTGGGTTTAGGCTAGTTCACAATGACTTCGACCTTAGAGGGATCTATCTTCAATTTACCACCCCCTACAATATGACCCAAATAATTTAAATATTTTTTTGCCAAATTCACATTTTAACAACTTCACATAGATATTTTCTCTTTTTAAAACATCTAAAGTCTGCTTTACATGTTTCAAATGGTCTTCCCATGTTTTATTGAAAACAAGAATGTCATCTAAATATACAATTACAAAATCATCAATAAAAGGTTTGAGTACATCATTCATAACTCTCATGAAAGTGGCAGGAGCATTAGTTAAGCCAAAAGGCATAACCATCCATTCATACAACCTTTACTTTGTCTTGAAAGCAGTCTTCCATGCATCTTGTTCTGCAACTTTGACCTAATGATAGCCACTACGCAAGTCTAACTTGGAAAAGTAAACTGTTTCTTTCAACTGATCTAATAGATCATCAATACGAGGAAGAGGATAACGATTCTTGATTATTATTTTATTCAGTGCTCTATAATAAATGCACATCCTCCACGAACCATCTTTCTTTCTCACCAGTACGATTGGAGATCCACATGGTGTTAGGGCCCCACCCTAACCCCCTTATTTATGTAGTGGGATCACATCATAGTAAAGAGTCAATAAATCCCATATTAATAATTGTAAGTGGTTAACCCGCAATTAATGAAGAGACCACAGTTAGTTGCAAATGGGTCATGGTATTAGATAGATGGTATTAATAAAACCCATGGTATTGATCCATGGTATTGCATGTATGAGTCATATATAAAGGATAGAGACTCCCTGTGAGGAGCATCGTGTCTTATTTTTGAATTGAGCTCTGCTCTATTGGAGGTTGCCCCCTCGAAGAGGCCAGTGAACATTGCTTTCTGAATAATGAAATATTTGCTATTGGCTCTCATTATTCTATGTTCTAGGTATCTTTCTTCGCATATTCTGCATTTGGGTATCTTTTTGCAGGTTAAGAGCATAACATTTTTCTTATATTAAAAGAAGATTGTAGCATGTGTTTTTTGTCCCGCATTGGGTTTCCACCTTAAATCTTGGTGTTCATATGTGTTTCTTATGTGTGATGGTTTGTTATGTTATTAATGCACATGGTTATTTTTTATATGGTTAACAAAGTATTGATGCACTGTTTAAAGGTCAACATATGATGAATTAACTGAATCATAAGTTTCCTGTATATACGTTGGTTGCCTTAAATACAGTTGTGTGTACATGCGAGTTACCTTCATTAAAGTAGTGTATATAAATCAGAGTATGAAAAGAAAAAGCTATTGATTTGACTAATATTGATTCAACCCCCCCCCCCCAGCAAGTATATTTCCAACATTGATGAGTGATCATAGTGGACCGAGGTATCTATTTGACCAACTAAATATGAATGCCATGAAAGCTAGATGGTTTGCCACACTGAGTGAGTTTGGCTTTGAGATTAGATACATTAAAGGAAAGGAGAACAATGTTGTAGATGATCTTTGCAGGAGAGTGCAGATAAATCACATAGAATTTATGAGCTCATGTGGGATAGATTTACAAGATCATATCATATAGGCAGGACAACAGGATGTCAGGTACCAACAACTTAGGCACATGTTATAACAGGTTACAAGTGATCAAGATGTGGATTATCATCTCACAGTAGATGGCTTAGTGAGATTTAGGGACAAAATCTATGTGCTGGATGAGAGTGAGCTCAAGAATCTTATCTTGTGGGAGTTTCATGTTAAGCCATATTCGGGTCGTCTGGGATATCATAAGACACTGAAAATGGTGAATAAGTTCTACTACTGGTTGAATTTGAAGAAGTAAGTGGCAGATTTTGTTATTAGATTCTTGGATTTTCAAAAGGTGAAAGTTGAGTGTAAGCAGTCGACTAGTTTGTTACACCTATTCTTATTCCAGAGTGGAAATGGGAGGTCATTTCCATGGATTTCATTACAAGTTTTCTGATGACATCTAGACAACATGATTCTATTATGGTTGTGGTTAACAGGTTGAGCAAGGTAGCTCACTTCATTCCAGTGAAGATTACTTATTCATCTAGTGAGGTAGCACATGTCTTCATGAGAGATATAGTGTGGTTGCATGGTGTTCTGAAGAATATTGTGTCAGATAGAGATGCTAAGTTCACTTCCAGGTTTTGGAAGGAGTTATTTGTAGGTTTGGGTATAGAGTTGGCCTTCAATACAACTTATCATTAGCAGATAGATGGACATACAAAGAGGGTCAATAAGATTTTGGAGGATATGCTGAGGATATATGCCATGCATCAACAACGATAGTGGGAGGAGTATCTACCACTGGTAGAGTTTGCTTACACCAATGGTTATTAAGAGTCACTCAATATGATTCTGTTTGAGGCACTCTATGGGAGGAGTTGTAACACTCCCATTAGTTGGAGTAATCTAGTGAACAAGGTACTTATTGGACCAAACATGTTGGCAGAAATGGAACAAGACATGCAGGCTATAAAGAAAAATCTAAAGGCAACACATGATAGAAAGAAGAGTTATGCAGACCAAAAAAGCACATTTAAGGAGTTTCAGGTTGGGGAGCATGTGTACTTGCGCACCAAGCCTAAGAAGAACTCCTTGATGATTGGGTCATGTGCCAAGTTGACACCTTGGTATTACATGGCTAAATTTGAGATCCTTGAGAGGATTGGACCAGCGGCCTACAGTTTTGCACTGCCTACGAAAGTGAAAGTCCATTATGTTTTCCATGTTTCATTGCTTCAAATATATGTGAAATATGTTGATCATGTTATTGATTGGTCTGTATTGCAGGTGGAGCTAGAAGGATAATTCCAGCCAGAACCTCAGTGCATGTTGCATCATAAACAATTCATGATCCAAAATAGAGAAATCAAGCAAGTTAAAGTGTAGTGGAAGAACTTTGGGCCCAATGAAGCTACATGGGAGATGGATGATTAGATGTGGGCTATGTATCCTTCATTATTTTCCAGTGGAGGAAAATGTGTTTTTCATATATGTACATATTTATGTATGGTTGCTATTGTAAATATCGTAATGAGTTGTCTTATAAATCTCCAATAGGCGGCATGGTTGTTGTGTTATCATGTTTATCATGATGATTTCACTTTTAAGTAGGTTGTTCATTGTAAATACCACAACCAGCTGTGTTATAAAGATCCATGGGTAGTATTATTTGGTTTTCAGTGGTTTTGCTGGTTGTCTATGTCATTGAACACTGAGGATGATGTTCCCCCAAGGGGGAGGGGCATATAATAGTCATGGGTTAATCGTTCATGTAATAAATTTAATAAAGGGAAAATAATACCAAGGTCATGGGACACATATTCCAATTTGAATGTTGGGTAAAGTATCCTAGTGGGCATCACTTATTGTTTAATATGGCTAAGGGAAATTTGCAAAGGAAATGGCAAAGGCTTTGAAAAGGAAAAAATACATTCCTGAAAATTATTTTATGAAAATAAATGAAAATAGGAGAAAAGGGAGGTGAAAGGTCACATGTTGCATGTGAGGATGAAATTGAAGTAAAATTAAGGAAAATGAAGAAATTAGCGGCATCAATAATAAAAAGGCTTCTGAGGATCACTTCAAAGATTTTGCCAATTTAGCATTTTGTCAATTCAGTTTTAGAATTGGTTTCAAAGAGGAGAGGAGCACTAAGAGGAGAAGGAAAGCATGTAAGCAAAGGAAGAAAAGGGAAGGGTAAGGAAAGTAAAGATCAAGGAAGGAAAAGTTGGATCAAGTGGCTTCAGTGGGAATACTTGCAAGTAATAGGTTGCATGCATGATTGCCTAGCTGGTTTTGGCATGCATGGTATTTTCATGTGTGTATTTGGTTCTTTGTTTTATCACTAGCATGGGTTTTTCTGGGTTTCGACAATGGTTTTTAGCCTTGCCTTTCCATTTCCGGATAGCTATGGTGCGATGGGATTCATCTTGGTTGAGATTTGGATTACTGAAAGGTTTTGGATCTAGGAGAGGTGGTCTCAGGAAAATCCCAATAGTTGGGGGTGGAGATGGTTTTATTTGGGAAGCCCTCAACAAGTGGGTGGAGATAGGAAAATTCCTCAAGGGATGGTGAGGGAATGATGAGGCATCCAAGCTCGGTTTCTTTTTGTGATCTCAGGACCAGTTTAGGTGAGATCAATGTATTTTGAGGGTAGAGGTGTTTTAAGCTCTGGATTCCCTTAGTTGTTTATGCATTGGTTTATCCTATGAGATCCCACATTCATGCTTGGAATATGGCATGGGGATGATTAGCTGAAATAAATATTTGGTTTAACCCAATCTATGGTTGGGTGGTACATGGAATTCCTTGACTTGGTTGGCTTTTGCATATGGTTAATAAGAGCTAAGTGCCTCTTGTCTTTATGAGTAAATGTACTTATTATTATGTGGATTTAATGGTTGTTCTATCATTGTTTATTATTTGGTTATAAGCATGGTTCTAAGATAGATTTAAGTATCACTATTATCACCTTTTAACTAATGAAAGGTTGTTAATGATGCATGACCTAATTGGTATTATGAAAGATATTGTGAGAGGGCATTAGTCCTTCTTGGTAAACCTCAGATAAGTTTCAGATCTCGATGTTTAGATACACATTCATGGCCTGTAGGTTGCATGTTCATCATGTGTTTTACGAAATAACTGTCATTGTTAGATCAGGCTAGGTCAAGTCCTTGAATAAGTTTTGTGTTAAGAGGCTTTATCTCTGTGTTATTTATCATTTTTGGGAGATTCCTTAATTTCTTGGCGGGGGCTTGGATCTTAGCCTTGAAAAAGTGTCTTAAATCTCGTAGTCAATGGCATAGAACTTCCTAAAAGAGACTGAAATTGCTAGGAAGCAGGATTGTGGGAGTTATTGGAGGGTAACAGTCGCTTGGATTCCTTGTCATAGGAGAGACTAGGGGTTTAGCTCATTGAAAAAGAAATTTATCTCAGGGTTTGGACACCTAGAATGGTTGGTTAGTTTATGGGGGTCCTGTAGCACCTGAGGGAAATCAGTAAGTTCTTGTTTTGTTGGGTCAATTTCATTAAGTTCATATAAGAGGTTGAGTCATGTAATAGTAGCCCCTCAGGTAATGTTTACCCCTAAAAATCTGGTTAAAGTGGGTAGATATGAGAGGAGGCGTGTTACAATTGCCTCCTTTCCTAGTGTTTTGATATTTTTGTGTTTTGGATCAAAGGTTTCTTGGGTTCCCATTTATTTATCCTTCTCTATTTTTTCATGCCTTACCTCTTAATTGGTCATGTGACTTATCTTTTGATATAAAGTTTCTAAGTATTTTCATTTTTCTACTTCTGATTTTTCATCAACAGGGCGTGGAATGGAAGGACCCAATTTAGAGTTTTTAGGGAAGAGGAATTTCTCTTCTTCTGAAGAAGAATCCACAATTTTCTGCTCTAGAACTGGGTCTTCTTCCAATGGTATCATTGATTCATCTTACTTTTCTAGTTCATTTCCAATCCACATATTTCCCCCTATTCCTATGTATTTTTTTCAAGAATTTCCCCTTCTTCTGATACCAAGTTGAGAGCTTCGAAGCTATTATATTTAATGTTTTGACCTTTGCTCATTCGTTCACCTCCTTCCTGATTGGATCACTTGGAGGATGATGGAACTTTTCCTTTATTCCCATTCTAATTTGGTTGCTTTGACATATTGTTCTATTGTTTTGTTAGTCTTCTTCTTCTTTTTTCCTACTGCCATTAACGTCCCTCATTCCCTTGTTTTTTCTTCTCCTCCAACTTCAATTTACAATTCCTTCTAAAGTGGCCATATTCATGGTAGAATTTTCATTTAAAGGGCAGATGACCATAGTTAACTTCCTAGATATGTGACCATTTTTATAGATTAAGGGTTATTGTAGCTGGGATCCCTTTATCTAGATCTACCTCAACATCCTTGCACATGAAAAAATACCATCATGTGGCTCGCCATGATCAATATAATTACCAAGAGCATTTCCAATTTTTCGAAATGTAGTATCATTCCAACAATGCAATAACAAGAAGGGAAGTTTTACCCAGATAGGGATAACAGATGGGACATCACTATTTGGGTTAAAATTTGGGCTCCATCTATCCAAATATAATCCTTGGCATACCATGTAGTAAGGCCCACTTCGAAATATCAAGTACCAATCTTCTTTGCTCTCAAAGAAAAAGGTGGAAAAACCCTTTTCCGAGAAAGCCAAAGAAATAGAACCCTTGATCATAGGTTTCCATGATTTCTCAACCCATATCCTCATAGATTAGGGGGGTGTCCAAATCCCCATGAATTGGCCAACTAAGCCCCTTTTTAGCCAACTATAGGGTTCTTACTCTTGAATGTGGCGTGAAGACCTCAACCTTCAAAATTTCTTCGAATTTATTGATGAAACGAGAAGGCTTAGCCTTTTGGAATATCATCCTGTGTGCGACCAATGCGTTAAATGCAACAATTTCCAAGGTAGAGGTGGGGGTAGAAACCTACGTAATCTGTCCATTGAGCTAAAGTGAAGCAGTGTCAGCTAAAACCCACAGAGTAAGTGATCTCCTCGGGCCTCAGAGTGAAAAAAATGCATAACTAGTGGTTTCCTTAATCTTGCATTATTTATTTACAACTTGTTTACTATTTAGAGAATGGAGTGAGAGCAAAGTGTTTCATTCCTAGTTTCTTACATTATTTATTTTGATAAATCGTGTACTATTTTACAAATCTTTTTTAGAGTAAAATCCATCTAAAAAACATGTCTAATACTTAACTGGAAGTTTTAAACTGTACTGATATTTGCAAATGAATATTAAGATCTCATTGTTTTGTTCTAGCCTTATCCTCTTTCTCAAAGTTCCTTTTTGGATTTTTGCCTCTTATGGATGGGGGTGCTAAGAGGGGGAGGCTATTATGGCTCCAACATATTATTTGTGGGATTCACCCTCAATCTTTGGTCCATGTGTTGTTTTTTTGTAATTTTTAGGGTTATTCTCAGTTATGGGATCCTCTAGTGTAGTGCGTTAATGTCCCTCCTTTCCGCATTTCGAAATCCTATACTTCCTCATGCTCAATCTAACCATTTTCTTCATATCTAACATATCGGATCTCCTTATATTTATTATCAACTCTCTACTCCTCCTCACTCAAGACTATTTCAATTTGAAATGGAAGGAGCTTTGCTCTACTTGAATTGGTGTAAATCTCTTTCTTCTTCTATTTTGGACCATTTGTGGGTTGTTGGGATTTTATAGGTTCTATTACTATTATACATTATTCATTTTTACAAAATGATTTTATTCACTGGTATATATTGTATTTGATGGGAGTTGTGCAAGGTCCATCCCCTAAATATGTCACCATTTGTCCAAGCTTAGTTGTATAACCTTGAGAAGTCCCTTGTCCAAATATATCTCAATGCATATCATTACTCAAGTTATTGATTTTGCTTATGAAATTATTTCCATATATTGTTTCTAATAATCCAATAAATTGACTCATCTAAAAATATTAACAATAATTGTAATCACTACACCCAAACTAAATTTATTTTTAGAATTTCCTCTCCCCAATTAAATTACAATCCAACATTTCATATACAAACTTCTAAGACCCATAACATATACAAACCTCTAAGACCCATAAAATATCCACCACTTTTAAAAACAAGATTTGTGTCTTCCTTAGATTCTAATAAATGAGTAATATATCCTATATCACAAAGGAATTATAGCATCATTCCAATTATGAGAAGTCCCTAGTAATCATTTAACCATTGGTTGAGAGCTTAATGGTTTGGCCAAAGCCCATTAAAGTTCCCCATGAGAGTTTGTGCCAAAAAAAAGAGTATTTTTTCTTAAGAGTTAGGATTGTAATGTGAATCTTTAAAATGTTGTTATGATAAATTATTCTCCACTAATTTATGCCCTTTTTCAACGTTGTTATTCTCGCAACAAAAGATGGAAAGAAAATTATTTCCATTTTAAATGTCTTCTCCTATATGCTCTTTGATAAACTAAAACTCCTATATCATGTATTATTTGTCTAAAAATCATCTCAATAATTTATTTCCAGCAATAAAAAAGATTAAGATAAAATCCCTATTTACAAATAGAAAAATTTCATTTTCTTCTGGTAAATAATTACTTTATAAATACTCATGATTAAATTATTATTCTCAAAAAAGGTCTCACCACTTTTGAAATGACTCTCATATTATATTTACCAAAAAAACAAGGAAAAGGTAGAGATTGGTCCACTTTATTTATGTGGGCACCTTACCTTCCTCTTTCACACGTTATCAATATCTCAAGGTCTCATTATATGACATTGGATGAGCTATTTAATATTGTAAATGAAAGGAGTTTTCCTAAGAACAAACACTTCAGCTAAAGTGTTTGGGACCAACTTCTTCTAACTACACATGTTGTGTATTGCCATGACACACATTATTGCTTTTACCTTTACAAGGTGCAAGTCAACATTACCACATTAATTATTACATCATATATATTCCTCTTTATATATTTATTTGTTATTCTCAACAAATAGCGGTCCCAGAGTTTATCAAACCGAGAGATGTGGGTGAACCTAAAGGCAAGTATACCTAAAGTACAATCTACATATAATTTAATTTGTAAATGTGAGGCAATAATTCCCAATAGAATAGAAGGTAGGGGAGCTACATCTCCCCCTGATAAATTATTCCATTTCCACTGCCAATGAGAAGACACCCACAAAATCTTAGAATTTAGAAATACTTTATTTATTTATCATTTCCCCACTTTGTCATGGGAAACAAACCTCAAGAATCTTGAACTATGTGATAAGCGTTGATATTATTTTTTATGTTTATATTATTATATTTATTTTAGATATATTGCGGATTTAGCTTTTCTTTTGTTATGTATTA